>JAVHNF010059353.1:17455-42418 GCA_034783455.1 Micropsitta finschii | reverse complement strand
ATCTTTCCCGACATCAGGGGATTAATATAACAGAGACAGGCCTTGAAGGTGTCCTTTTTGGAATGTTGGATCGGGAGACTGATCGGAAGCTGTGCTCAGATATCCATGATACTCTGGGACATATGCTTTCATCACTGGCAGTAGAAAACCTTTCTCACTGGCTAATGCTTTGTAAGGATGTCCTTGCAGCTTCCAGTGGTAAGTATTCTATGTTCTCTATTCACATAAAGGACATTATGTCCTTAATATTAGCATCTTCTGGCAATATTTGTGTGGTGCTTCTCTTTTATCTTAGTTAAGATGTAACTTGTGTATAGAACTTTGATTATAGTTCATTAAAACTTTCTTAGAAGAAATCATCAGTGTTAAGTTTTAGAACATTGCTCTTAAGATTAAAAAGTTAACTGCCTTGAAATAGGATTTCCAATGGAGAAGCAGTGTGATTATTACTCTGGGCATTTCAGTATCTTAGCAGACATACTCTTTTTAGTGTTTGTATATCAGGACCATACAGAAAGAAGAATGCTGTATAAGCTCTGAGCTTTATTTGGTGAGGTTTTATGAGTTACTTGTGCGATGATGGGTTACCATGGTGATGAAACTTTTGCTTGTTGTTCAGCTTTGCAGATTTCTTTGCATAGATCTTGTCCTCTGAGACCTTATTCCTGTTTTTCTGCTTGTAGGATGGTTGTTACGCAGATTCTGCTCATTTCCTTTGCATTTATACTTGTTTATTGCCATACTGTGAGTTCATTGTGAAGCTCTTTCTAAATGTTGCCAGCTTTACGTTAACTGATGAGTAATGCTACCAATGATTTCTTTGTGTAATGTAGTTTCCATATATTGGCCTAGTGAGAAGGACCTGGTTTCTCAAGTTTGAATTTGACAATCCTTTTCTTATTTCATGTAGAGTGGGTTTTAAAGTTTTTAACATGGTATTCAATCTATTATTTATTAATAGCTGAAATGATTTCAGAAAGAACCATATTTAAACAAACTTGTTAGCTGTACTTTGAGCAAGCAGCTTCATAGTGAACTCCTTTGATCCAGCTAACTAGTATACGCACAAAGTCAAATTTGCTTTGATTTACAAATCAGGCGCATAAGGTCCTAGATGCCTTCTGAAGACACCCTTGTGAATCGGCATCATCCATGTTTGATTTGCCATAGCCTCTTTCCCTCTTTATTGAATGTCTTTGCTCTTCAGCTGCTTAAATTTACACCCCATAGTTGGGGTTGGTTACCCTTGCAATGATTTCTACTTGTTCTCCTCTAATTATTGCCAGAGTAATTTTTGTCAGTATCTTGGCATTTTGCTAATTTAGACCTTGTCATTGAGATTTTATGTTCTCAGTTCTGAATAGTAGAAATGCATGTTTGGTGAGTTGGGTTTTTTTTGTCATATTTTGGTTTGTCTTTTTTAAAGTGATCCCTGAGGTAATTTTATTTTCTGAAATGAAGTCTCCCAGCTACACTTAGAGAGTTTTTTGAATGTTAAACACATTTATGGGTGCCATAAACTGCCTACTTGGCTGGATATCCATCCCATGGCATGGAATTTTGTAGTTTTGATTCAGTTTAACATGCACTCTAGCTTTCACTTGAAACAGGAGCTGAATAGTTCAAAGCCAAGCTTTGATTCTGAGCCTGGTAATGTTATTACTCTATTTATTGGCAATTTAATAGGTTCATTTTCAAAGCTGAGACATATAGATATGAGATTCAGCTGTTGGAGAATTAACATTACAGGAATTCATTTCATACTATTTAAGCCAAATAAAGGATAAGATAGCCCAGATTAAAGGTGAAAAACATTTGTTTTACTGATTTTTCCTGTGCCTTTGAGACTTTTACAAATGTTGTTTCAACAGAAGAATTAGTCTGTAAAGAAATCTCGAATATGGCCTTAGCTGTCTTCTGTGGATTGTAAGAGTGGGTTTTTTCTTTTTAATTGTTGTCTGTTGTAGACATGAGCACTGCAGCTCCTTTGGGAGGAGGGAAGGACGAAGAATCAGAGAAGAAGGATGAGATGGATGATGATACAATGTTTACCACCTTGGGTGAAGAGGATAAATCCAAGCCTTCTGTAGCACCTCGTTGGGCGACTCGTGTGTTTGCAGCAGATTGTCTGTGCCGAGTTATCATGCTGTGTGAGAATGCCAACAAGGCGCACTTTGATCTGGCACTGGCTCGTTCAGCCAGACTTAAAAACCCCAAAAGTAATTACAGAATGTGCATGTCCTGGGTTTGGTTTTAAGTTTTTATTTTATTTTATTTTATTTTATTTTATTTTATTTTATTTTATTTTATTTTATTTTATTTTATTTTTGGCATTTCTTTAAGTTTACACAACCAAGAAAAAAAAAATTGAAAGTTAACCTTTCTGTCAAATGGTTAAAACCAAAGGAAATGGCTAGCAAATGTCATTAAAACTGTAGTTGCATAACCACATAGTAGTTAACCATACTATGAACAGAAGCAATGAGGTTTGCTGGAGAATATAAATTCTCACAGACTGATCTGTTTGGAAAAAACTAAAGCCCTTAGATTTGCAAACCTTTTCTCCAGTCTGAAATGGAAGCAGTAAACGTGTAGCTAAGGGTGAGCTGGGAACAATTTCTGAGTATAATGTAATGACAGCAGTGAATTAGATTTCAGAGATGATTTTAGTATCCCCAGACCAAAGGGATGCTAGGGAAAAAAAAAACAAAGATGAGGGCAGGTAATTATTGCTGTGGTTGCAGAGAGAGGGATGTGGGAGGGAGTTAGAATAGCACAGGGACACAGCTGCTTTATAAAGTTAATTCTTTGGGTATCTAATAAGCGTGATGAATATTCACTTTTCAAGCTCACATTTTGAAGATGCATTTATGAGTTAGAGGATCAGAATTGATGGGTCAGAGTTACACAGTTTTGTGAAGAAATGTTTTTTCTAGCAGATAGTGGGAGGTTTCTGTCCTTGAGTTGTCTGCGTGTATTGGTTCTGGTGCCTAGTGGTTGTTTGCTTTCACTCCTGTAATGCTCATGAGGACTTCGTGTACATAGGATGAACATTGTGAATGTCCTGGAATGTGGTTGTCAGTCTTTTCCAACACGCCTCTGAAAAGTTTCAGCCACAAAATAAACTTTTCTTGAAAAAATTTGAAAAAATACTTGGAAATAGGTAGAGCTTTTATAATTGGTGGGTTTTGTCAGTCATTCTGGATATTATGTTTTTAAATATGTTATTCTTTTATTAGTTGTATAGCATCTGATAATACCTGTACAGTTGTACAGATATTTTCAAATTGAGGCTAAGTAAAGAAATAAAGTGAATAAATTGAGAAAACTAACCCTTTCAGAAATGTTACCGAGTTATGTGTTGCTCTATATGTTGTGTGCTGCTTGCGTACAGCCTCGGATGTAGCTTTTAAGAGCAGAACTAGAGGCGAGTTAAGTTTTTAGGTTGTTTAAACTTGGCGATGTTTTCCACAATCAGCAGGGGTCGCTAGAAGCATAGGACTGGAACAGGAATTGCCTTGGAAGATTTTCTGTAGGATGGAGGGATCACTAAAATAAGCTTTACTTAAATAGTCTGCTCTCTGCTAGGATACTCTATTCCTTGTACTAAGATGCTCTAATTCCTGTATATTTTTCGTTTCAAATTTGTGTTTAAGATTATCTTAGGAATTAAAGTTCTTCTATCGTTTATAAGGGGTGCTTAGGAAGGGGGAGGGAAGAAAAATACATTACATTCTTTCCTGCCTTTTTCCATAACCTACATGTGGACCTTTGAAAAAGAATACATAAAGTTTGTACATGTCAATGACGAAAATATTACAAACAGCCAACATGTCAGATATCTTTTAAGTTATCAAATAGTTCTTTCTGTTTTGTTCCTAAGATGACTTCCTGGTACTCCATCTCTCTGACCTTATTCGAATGGCATTCATGGCTGCGACTGATCACAGCAACCAGTTACGAATGGCGGGTCTTCAAGCTCTTGAAGATATTATCAAGAAATTTGCATCAGTTCCTGAGCCAGAGTTTCCAGGCCATGTGATACTGGAGCAGTATCAGGCTAATGTGAGACCTCCTTTATACATTCAGAAAATTGTCTGTTTATACCAATATGCCAGTATTAGCTTTGTGACCTTTTCATAACTTCACAAGACCTATGAAGAGATTTGTGTGTGTGTGAAAGTTTACTGAAGAGATGCTTCTATTTACGTCTTCAAAATTTATTCGGTATATCCCTTCCTATGTGTTGTAATTTAGTATCTGACAAAAGTAAAAAATTGGTAGCTATTGATTCTTGAAAGCCAAATATTACAAGTTACATTTAATTTTTTTTTCCGAGTGTGGCATCTCATTTGTAGAATTAGGAATTGGAAAATTAACGCTGATTCAGTTGTAGATTGAATCTAATATATCTGTTTCATGATCTGGGAATGAATATACTTCTGTTTAAATGAAAGCTACAAAAGTATAGGAATGGGAGGTGCGCAGTTGAAGATCTATTTTGGGGTATTATTGCTTTAGTTTGTTGCATAGGTTAATCTCTTTTGTTTTCGCTTTGTCTTTGGGATCTTTCCAAATACTTTCTAAATGCAGGCTTTCATCCTTTTTACTTCCTGCCTTTTTCTTCTTTTTCTTCTTTAGTGCTGTAGCTTCTGCATTTTTGACATGGTTCCTTTTGTTTCCAAAAAATTCTGCCTTATCATAGCTGCCAAAAAGGCTTTTCCTGTCAGTATTTGTCATTTTGGCAGTTTGTGAAATCAGATGGTTATGGTTGGATCTGCATCACTGTCATTCTTTTGGACATCAAAAAGTCAACAGCGTTTTGAGCCTTAGCATAAATTGCACCTTTAATAGTTGAATGATTAAAAGGATACTCATTAACAAAAGGAAGATAATACCACAGATTGGACAAAGGTAGCTGAGGCTTAAAAAGGCAGTGGGCAAGCAGGAAAAAACTGCTTTAGGACTTTGTTATTGCTTAAATACGGTTGCAAATGTCTGTGAGACAGCAAGGGTAAGTTTAGGGTGTAATTGTAATGCTAAACTTAGCAATCTTATCTTGCTGGTTCTATATATGTGCTGAGCCTTACACAAGGCGAGATAAAGGATGTTGCATCACTGTTGTAGTTGGATTTCTAAACTTTTCTTCTGTCAACAGGTTGGAGCTGCTCTGAGGCCAGCTTTTTCCCAAGATACACCATCTGATATAACTGCAAAGGCCTGCCAGGTACAGAGCAAAGTGTTCAGATAGCATAAGCAAAGCTGGTTTTTTCCCCTTTTTGGAAGACGCATCCAGAAGAGAAATGGTAGCAAATGACTGGAAAAGTTTGTAAACCTAAGCTGTGATGTATTTGCAACATCTGTTGAGTCTCCTAGTAATATATGTTGTTCCTCAGAAGTCCTTTTAGGGAGCTGTATCAGAAAATATTTAGTCTTTCTGAAAATATTTAGTCTTTCTGAAAGTAATTATGTCTGCATGTCAATTCTACATTTGTTTCTAAAAGAGAAAAAAAGGTAATTCTGGCTTATCGAGGCCAGTAGCAGTGTATTCATTGAGATGACTTTTGGTCTGATCAAATATTTGGATTACTGATAATTTACCTTTACGCATGAAACTTCCATTTGATTGGTACCCTATTTTAGATTTTAGAAGATCTGCACATTCTCATTAGTCATAGTAGAAACCTCAGTGAAAATTCAGTGAAAGGTTTTTGTGTGTGTGTGTGTGGTTTTTTCCTGCGTGTAGTCTTGTGCTACTGTAGCTTAAATTGTCTATTGGCAACATCATTGCAGTAGTATCTGGTATGTGGCAGATAAGTTAATACTGTAGTTTGAAGCAGCAGTTTAATTAGCTGTGCCAACATCAAGTTTAAAATGATAACTTCATGAGTTTTGTTTAGTAAATCTTGGTTCAGCAGGACTGTGATTGTGGTTTGGTTTTATACTCTTAATTTCTACTGAAACTTATAAGGATAGATCAAATAAGGCATAATTTGGTATCTGTACATAGGAAAGAATATAGACATTTTGCCTTATAAAACATTTGTGTGATTAAAACTAGATGAAGAGGCAGCTTGTGTGAAAACATACAACATTCCTTATAATTTGTCACAATCTTCCCTATTCCCACTAGTTTGAAAGTGGATGTGTGGGTTCGACCCACTTACAGGATCAAATGGGTGGAGGTTACATTTGGATATTTAATGGTTTCTAGAAGTTACATGGACAGAGATGAGTTGCACTGAATGAGTTTGATGTTACAGTTTTGTGTTATTACTGAAACAGCTGTTGACTTGCCAAGCAGTAGGAGTAAAGCTGGTCTTAGTCCTACTGCGAATAAATTAGGGTTTTGTGACAGGCTTTTTTAAAGGTTACTTTAAATATGTCCATCATTCCAGATTATGAGAGGCCCTTTCCCAAGGGCTTTCATGGAACTAGTTCTCTAAAAGCGAAATAAATAAATCTGAGATAGAACAAAAATGCTATAAAAAGTGTGTCAAACTTGAACTGCTAGATTCCATTCCTCATCCTTGTAGAATCACCACCACAGTCAAAGCAGCTCTTCTGAAAGAATTTATCCCTTCTTCTTTCTGTAGAAAAGTAGCTGCACCAGAATTCTTCTATTGCCTGCATTATGTCTGGGTATGAATGTGTTTCAGAGGGTGAATGCCAATATATAGCACTAGACAGGAGCAGCTGATCTGTATATTTGTATTTTAAGCACCTGTTTGTGTCCATTTAATTCAGATGAAAAATGTCTGTCCAACGAATATATTGACTCTTCCAGATCTAGATCTGCTGGTTCCAGATCAGAACCCAGTTGTTTATAAAATTTCATTTCACTCATTTCTAGGTTTTCCCTTGACATTAATGATCTTGAAAGCTTTTATTAGTGTGGAGCCTTAATATTTAATTTGAGGAGTGTGGGTGTTTAAAGATGTACTTTTATCAATTGAAGTTCCATTGTAATATGCTTTACAAATACAGCCTCTGTAACCACTCACCTGAGCGATTCTGTTATCATTGATGGGAGAGAAAAAAGAAAACCTTGGATATTTTTATATCAAGCAGGAAGAGAGCTTCTCAGGTTTTTTGTGATGGTTGTTTTAGGGTTTGTTTTCTTGCAGTTTTTGTGGGGTTTTGGGGGGGGGGGATGATTATTATTTATTATGTTGTTTGGGTTTTCTGTTAATTCTGAACTTTGTTGTTCAGGTATGTAGCGCTTGGATAGGAAGTGGGGTTGTAAGTGACCTGAATGATCTCCGCCGAGTTCACAACCTTCTTGTCTCTTCCCTGGATAAAGTGCAAGCAGGAAAGGGATCTTCTAGCCAGCTTTACCGAGAGAGTGCAACTACTATGGAAAAACTTGCAGTTCTGAAAGCATGGGCTGAGGTAAATGTTGACCATGAAGTCTTTAAAAGACTGATAAAGTTCTGCAGCATAATAGCAGCCTCACACCTCCCTGGCTGTTCTACCAGTGAGCCTTGCACCTGCCCTCCTCCTTGTGTTGCAATTCTATTCCTGGGATGTTTTCATCTTTTTATCTTTTTCTATTCCTTTTTCTGCCATTCTGTTAATCCGTACTTGCAGTATGGCTTGACTGTTCTTTGTTTTACAGCACTTTTCTGTATCAAAGTATACACTCGTACCCATGCATCAGATTTTGATTCTCCTCCATCTTACTGCTCTTAAACTTAAAAACCCCCAAACCAAACAACTTTAAAATATATTCTGTAAAAATACTGCAGTTAATTAACTACAATTATTATAAACACTATTTGTCAAAGTGTTCATAATAAATTACAGGCTTAATGCAGATACTGCTGGTGAATGGTTGGAATACTAGCAATCTATTTACAAATGACACATTTAGCACTATTTACATTGCCTTAGCTTCCTAAAATGTTACTTGCATGCTGCAGAGCTCTACATATAATTACGCAAAATGGTATTTTGATTTCTTTCAGTATAGTACTTAAAGATTTTGGGTTTTTTTCCCATTATATTTTTATGAAAGTTACTTTTGAAATGACAGAGGAAAGTATTAACATTTCATACTGTAATTTTTAACTTTCATGTGGAGCATCTGCTGTGTGAAGACACTTCTGTTATATTTCTCTTCTAAAAAAAATGCTTATTTTTACTGTATTTTTCTGATATTTCTGCTTATTACCATATTTATGCAAGGTTTGGAAAATCCTTTTATCCTCTCATAGCATCTATCAAAGATGAACATACACATGTTCTTGTAATTATGGAATACACTTAAAGCTATTTTCATTTCTTTATGATACTTAATCTGCTCCCAGAAAATGCCAGTTACTCTAATTTATGTAGTAGCTCTTAATGTAGGTCAAAGAAATCTTTGCAATAAGGGTGTACTGGTTTAATGAAATCAATTATTTAAATCAATATGTTTGTGTAGAGCAGCAATAATTGACACGTTTTTAGGGAAAAAAGAACATGTAGCCAGATTGGTTTAGAAAAGTGCTACTTATGCCCCTAAATGTTATATACTGCTAGAAATAAAAGAAAAAAATATTTAAGTAAAATGTAATTGTATTTCATGTATCTTTTCCCATTTGGTTTCTGGTAAGTCTTCTGTCTGGAATCTGTTACTTTGACATGGGAAAGGCTACTGCTTTTCTTCTTTTTAGGATCTCACAGCATGTGCTTTAATGTCTATTTTTCTTCTAGGTGTATGTTGTTGCTATGAAAATTAAGAAAGAAGCAGAGACCAAGCCAAAACGTGTTCTAAAGAGCACAGAGGAAGATGAAGATGACTTTGGTACTGTAGATGAGTTGCCACCAGACAGTTTGATAACACTTGTACAACCTGAGCTGCCTGCTCTTAGCCGTCTCTGGTTAGCTGCACTTAAAGATTATGCTCTTTTAACTTTACCAGCTGAATTTGCTACCCAGCTTCCACCAGATGGTAAGCACTGGAATTACTCTGTGTTGTGAAAACCAGAAAGAAATCCTTATTTGGGACTGCAAAATTACTATCTAAATTATATGGTATGAGTGCTTTTTACCCAAGTGATAAATTTCTGCCTCTGTGTAACAGGAATGTGTGTTTGAAGTGTGAGTATGCTTTTTCTTCCTTCAATTTGAAATGAATATATGCTTTATCTGAATCACATAGATCATTAAAATCATGTCTTTTTAGAATTAAAATTCTACACCTCTTTGATACCAAATGCAAAAGGTTGTTTACTATAAGAAAAATACAGCCCTTGAAATCAGAGTGTATCTTTGTTTTATAGAACACTCTTTCTTAACTGAGTAAAATATATGAAAAATGCTGCAAGACCTGATGACTTTGCCTGCCTTTCTTGCTTTCCGGTTAATGTTCTGTCATGGCCATTGCACTTATGAGCAACTAATGTTGCTCCTTCACAAGGAGAATTGGAATGCACTGTCACTAGCCAGGATTGCATCTGAATATGTGCATGATCAAACACATACAGAGTAAATAAGTTTAGAGAAAGTGGGTTTTATCTGTTATTTGCATACAATTTCAGAATTTACCTTTGCTTTGCTAATTTAACAGGGGGAGCATTTTACACTCCAGAAACGATTGATACAGCTAGACTGCATTACCGAAACTCCTGGGCTCCCATATTACATGCGGTGGCGCTGTGGCTAAACAGCACAGGATTTAATGCTTCAGAGTCAACAGAAGAGACTGCTGCAGCAGTGCCCAATTCACAGAAACGTGCTACATCCATTATGTTAAACCAGACACCTGGAACTCCACCTACCACGAAATCTTTGCCAGAGATAAACAAAGATCGAATGCACTTAATTTTGGGTAAGTGTGACAAGTTTGGGGTTCAACAACAGCACATTATGGTACAAAATGCTATGGGAATAAGGTAAGATAGTTTGTTTGAAATCTGGAAAGCTTAAAATGTATCCTGTGTCCAGGCAGTAATGTTTTGAAATATCTCTGCCTCCTCCTCTCCATATTTCTTTGCCTCCTGTTTTTATAGCTTTGACAGAATTGCATCTTATTGTGTGATTATTCTGATTTTTTTTTATAGGCAAGTTTTATATCTAGTTTATGTAATTGAATCAAATGTGTAGCAAATGTTCTATACTGTACTATAATTCAGATAGTAAAAAATGTTATGCTTCAAAGAAACAAAAACTGTAAGGTTAATTAAAATACACACCCTCATAAAACCAGAGTTCAGTAGAGAATGTTATTTGACAAGTCGCATAGCTTAGCTTTTGCATCAATTTTTCATCTGTGAGTAACATTATTTCCCTTTGCTGCTATCTAACAGCTTTAAGAGGTGGATGTGATCACTTATTTTAAGGAATGCCAACAGTTTGCTGAGATATGCAGATAATGTAAAACCAGAATGAAGTGGCATATATATAATATGAATATTGCATAATCTTTGAGGTTTAACTTAATCTCAGTTATATTTACATTTAAAAGAGTTCAATAAAATAAAACTTAATTTACAATTGAAGGATTCAGAAATCTGACTTAAAGATCTTTAGAACAAAGTATGGATTTCCATTCAGTAGTCTAAGTTGCTTGCTGTCACTGTTTATTAATTTTCCTGCCAAATTTTGGGGAAGACATGATGCAGAAGAAAAGTCTAATACAATTCTGCTGTTTCTAATATATAAACTTTCCTTTCTTTAAAGGAAGAATAGAGAAAAATCATGCATCTTTCTAAAGTTGTTAAGAACCTGCTGTACTTACAAAGAAACTTAAGAAAACAAACTTGATTTTATGATGATACGAACATTCTTTTTAATTATTGCTCCTTTCAGGTGTTAGTATACAGTTTCTGTGTTCCCCACGACCTGAAGAGCCTGTTGAGCATGTTACATCTTGTTTACAAGCACTTCATACGTTATTGGATTCCCCTTGTGCCAGGATCCATATTGCAGAGGATCAGGTACTGTGTAAGCATGTTGAAACAGTTGGCTTTTCTAGGTCTTGGTCTTTCATCTGTGATAATTACAAAACTGTAATTACTTTTGTGTGAGAAAAATATTTGCTCATCATAAGCAAGTGACATAACAATTAGGAATTGTTAAGTCCTGATTAATTTTTTATGTGTGTTTTGTTCTACTGTAGCTCCTTGGTGTTGAACTCTTGAGTGTACTTCACCGACTCCTTCTGACCTGGGATCCTCCTTCAGTCCAGCTACTGGTTACAGGAGTTGTCCAGCAGATAGTAAGAGCAGCTCAAGATTATTTGCAGGAAAAAAGGAACACCCTAAGTAAGATTTTGAAAACATGGCTTGCTTTGCAGAGTAAATAAGCAACAGGTTTTCATACTAGGAAAGGAACTCAAATACATTTAGAGTATGGTTACATCGAGGAAAGTGCTTTGTATTCCACAGATATTTCTGATGTATTCATAATCTTACCTACTGATTTCTTAACTCTTGAAAGATATTTTTCCTCTTCTGATCATTCTAGTGGTTACTCTTTTCATGTCATAGTTTTAGTTCCTTTTTCTTGAATGAGTGATAAAAATTATACCCAGCACACCGCTTTAGGTCTTACTAATACATTGCTCAGTTTCATTGGTGTTTCTCTATTGACTGCCTCCCTAGCATTTCATTTACCTTTTTTCTAAAGTTTAATGGTTCAGCTCCCAGTGTAGAGTCTTGGGGTGCATCCCTGGCACAACTGGTTCATGTGGTGAGTGAACTGCTACTGGAACCAGTGTGAAAAAGTTGCTTACCCAGGAGATCTTGCCTGGAAGCAGAACACACTTGCATCTAGGTTCTTACTTCACTGACATTCAGGGTGTGTCAGCAAACAGGAGCTCTGAGAACAGGGTGTGCAAACAGGAGCACAGCAGTTGGCATGGAAAGGCATGCTCATGCAGCCCAGAAGCACTGCTCAAGACATTACAAGACTGCTAGAATCAGCATAATGATGGCAGTGACATAGAGCAAGACACAGTCTGCTGACTGGAATAATCACCCCTGGCACATCAGAGATCTAATGACCTGCCTAGAAATTCAGATAGAAGTCCTGATGTGACTGTCCTCCAGGTGCTTGTTTATGCAGCTGGGGCTGGAGGTGACGCTGGTCTCACCTGTGAGATGGGAAGGAAATGCCTGTGAAGGTGAGCAGATTTGGTAGTGTTAGGAAGGGCAAATGGAAGAATGACGTGTTCTTCAGAGACCCTGCAGGTGCAGGAGCCTGTGTGTCACAGAAGGGACAGCCATAAGTTATGCTGCAGTGTGTCCCTGGAGGATGAGACTTGCACAGAGGTGGAGGCTTCAAGATTGTGATTTCAGCAATAAAAGGCTTAATCTCCAAACATCCATTTGGAGAACATTAGAGTGATCTGGCAAGACGAGAGAGGATCAAGCTGTCAGAGTAGGTATCTGGGCCAGCCTTCCCACTTCGACAGGTCAGAACTGATACCACTAATAGGAAGTGAAAGGTAGTACAATTCTGTGGCAAACTCAATCTTGTTTGCCACAGGCTGCGTAATCAAGAAAAAGTGGGCAAAGCTGTATTAAGTCAACTGGAAGAAGCCTTCCAGACATGTGCTGGAAGGACAACACTGCAGGATGCTAACAATCTGAAGCCTTCAGAAGCATACGAGACACAGGTTTTTTCATTCCAGATGTTGGGCAGTCCAAATAATGGACGTGCTCAGCTGATGTGCTCCTCACAAATACAGAAGAAATTATTTGAAGGTTAGTGGTAGTTGTGGCTATAGCAGTCATGAGATGGTGGAGTTCCTGATCCTGACAGAAATGAAGAAAGCAAGTAGCAGAGCAAAGGCTTTGGCCTGACTTAGCAGACTTGGGCTTGTGTGCAAGGAGATTGCAAACAAGTTCTAGTGGCAAGCTTCCCAGAAGGGCAAAGGAAAGAGATTCAAAAGTGCAGGATGCCAAACAGGCATGGCAGGAAGCTAATTTGGCTGAATGGGAACTTCTGGCTGAATTCAAATGTATGGCAAAGAATTGTATGGATGGTGGAAGTGGGGGGAAACTGCCCAGGGAGACTACTGAAGACATCTGCTCAGGTATGGAGGAGTGGAATTAGGAAAGCCATGATTTGGCTGGAGCTGAGATTGGTGATGAATGTTAAGTGTAGCAAGAAGGGCTTCTGTAGATCCATTGGCAGCAAAAAGATCAAGGAAATTTGGACCTGCTGCTGAATGGATTGGGTGATCTAATGACAAAACACATAGGGGAGGAAAAAACTTAGGCCACATCTTCATTGCTTAATGCTCTGGTATCTCTGTGTCTAGTGAGCAAGTTTAGGAGAAGGAGTTTCGTGACCTATGGTAGATGAGCATCAGGCTAGGGACTGCTTAGGTAAAAGCTGAACATACCATGGGACCAGATGTGATGCATCTGAGGGAGCTGGCTTATGACATACAAAAGCTGCTTCAGTCATATCCGAAAAGCTGTGGTGCTCAAGAAAGCTTTTTAATGAATGGCAAAAATTAGATGCTATGTCTGACTTTGAGTAATGAAAGTCGTGAGGCAGGGTTTGGGATGCCATCTGCCAGTAAGCCTGCTGAATATGTTGAAATTATTATTATTTTTTTTTTGAGTAAATTCTCTTGGAAACCACTTCTGGGTGTATGAAGGTAGAAGAATGCGATTTGAAGTAGTGAGCACAGACTTGCCAAGGACAAATAATGCCTCATCACCTTCTGTGGTTAAATAACTGGCTTTGGATGAAGGGGGAGTGGTGAATATTGTTAACCTTGACTTTTGCAAGGCTTTTGACCCACTACCCCATAGTAGCATTGTCAGATTGGAGAAATGTGGACTGAAAAGTAGGAGAGTTAACTGGCTGGACAGCTGTGCTTGAATGGAGTTAGGTGATTCAAGACTTAACTGGCGGCTGGCTGCAATTGGTCTTAGAACAGATCAGTATCGAGCCTGCTATTGTTAAACATCATCATTAACAATCTGGATGATAGGACAGAACATATCCTCAGCAAATTCGTGGATGATACCAAATTGTGCAAGTGGTGAAAACACTGGAGAGCAGTGTTCCCTTTCAGGGGAATCTCAAGCTGCAGAATTGAGAACCTGCTGAAGTTTAGCAAAGACAAATGCAAAATCCTGCATTTGGGATGGAATAACCCTGTGCATTCATATAGGCTGGAGGGGGCTGACAGACTCTATAACTGATTTGGCAAATAATGAGTTGAACGTGAATCTGTGGTGTGCCTGTGCAATGCTGCAGACTGTTACTGGGCTGCGTTAGAAAAGCATGAATGGTAGATTAAGGGATACGATTGTCCTTTCAGTTTGTTAGGATGCATCTGGAGCAATGTCTAGTTTTCTCTGTTGTTCTCCCTCATCTGGAGTAACACAAATGTTAACAAACTGAAGGAAGTCCAGTGGAGATCCACTGTGCTGCTTAAGGAGGTGAAGTGTGTGACATGTGAGGAGAGGCCGAGAGAGCTGAACTTGTTTAGTCTGCAGAAGAGAGAGCTGATACGCGATAGAATAGCAATCCCCCTTCTTAAAGGGGATTTGAAGAGAAGACCGGTCCAGACTCTTCTGAAAGGCATACAGTAGAAGGACAAGAGGCAATGGATACAAGTTGCAGCAAGGGAAATCCAGATGGGATACAGGGAGAAAATTTGTTACCAGGTGAGTGGTGAAGCAGTAGAACAGGTGCCCAGGGGTGTTGTGGCATCACCCTGCTTGGAGATACTTGAGATTGGACCAGCCCTGAGCAACCTGCACCAGCTTTCAAGTTGACCCCATTTTGAACAGGAGACTGTACTTAGAAGACTTGTGGAGGTCCCTCTCAATTTAAATTTTTCTGAGATTCTCCAATGAGTTGATATACCTAAATCCTGTTCCATTACTTGGCCTTCATTGAGCTTTAGTAAAATTTATTCTTTTTATCCCTGCTTCTTCTCATATGATATTTGAGCTTCTGATGTTTTGCTTAGCGTGTTCTGTTACCTTATTTCTACTTTATGTAAGAATATCCTTGATATAAGGGTATTGGCATCAGTCTGAAAGCTGCTTTCTAAGGTACTTTTAGTAACTTCATCCTTTTAATGGAGCATCTGCCTGTTCAGTCATCCCTTTACCATTTCTTTAAAAAAATCTCACAGTGGGTGTATTGTTTCCATCTCTGCCAGGTAAATAAGTTGCCAAGTGGCAACCTAACAGGTAGTTCACTGATATCTGGTTAAGTATTCCATGGATTTTTATTACCTGAAAGAAATTAAGTAAAATCCAAAGAATATTCTCTCACTAAGGCAGAATACTGTCATAGTCTGGCACAATGTACTGTTGTGGAAAAAACCCCAACTGTTAGCTTTTGCCTGTTTTTCACATAAAAACAGAGAGAAGATTTTGCTGGAACTTGCGAAACCAGCACAGCTAAAAAGACAAGCTCTGTTCCTTCATATGAATTAATGGAATTGTTTACTGTAGGCCCAGTAAGTTGCATTTTTCAAACTGGTGAATGTGATAACACCAGCAATCATTTAAATTCATAGGAGGTCCATAGGGGTAGTTCAGGCCAGCTTTGACTTACTGAATCTCTGTTGCTGTTTAATGGGAGAAGGAAAGACTGCAGCTGGCCAAGCTGCCATTCAGAAGAGACTTTTTGAACTGAATGCACTGAAATCATGAACTTGGACATAGAATCCTACAATGCTTTTCTGTTCTCTTATTTCATAATAAATTTAGTAAGAGTTTTGTCAGGGTGGAACATTTAATAGCTATTAAATTAAAAAATGCTGCCATTCCTATTTATTTGGCAGTCATTGCTGTCAATTTTACAGTCAGTTTTAAAAGAAGCAAAATAATCACTGCATTTCATTTTGTGTAAATATTACTAGTTGCTTTTCTAGTTCTGGCTGGATTTTTAATAAGTATTGTTGCAATCTCAATACTTCTAAAGCATTTTAAACCCATTTAAGTCAGTCTAACCAAACATTTTGTTTGACATCAGTCATGTTTGCTATATATTACTGTGAAGCAACTTCTTGATTTTTAACATTTTTTAACAAAAGAGTATTTCATGTTATCTTTGGTATGGGATCTTTCTTAACGCCCTGCTCAGATGTTTCTTTCCTTTTTTCAGATGAAGATGATATTGAGGAAAAAGAAAATCCTCTTGCTTTAGGAGAGGGAGGTGAGAGTGGTGGTCTTGTGCCTGGAAAATCTCTAGTCTTTGCAGCTATGGAGTTGCTGATGTTTATCCTAGTACGGCACATGCCCCATCTGAGTTCAAAAGTGTCAGATTCTCCAAGTCACATTGCTGCTAAATCCCACCTCTCTGAGGAAAGTGCTCGTCTGGTGGCTGCCACTGTTGCTATATTGTCTGACCTGCCTTCTCTCTGTTCTCCAGCAGGTAAGGTATTGTAACAAAATACCAGTGAGTGGTTAATCTGGGGAAGCACAGTGAGCACATGATGCTAAAAGCAAACTGTAATTTATTTTACAGGATACTTTAAGGATTATCTTAATGAAAAGTATGTTTAGGTTCTAAAAGTAAATTAAGAATTCAGGCTTTTCCAGTGAGCAGCGTAAAGGAAGTTTTTTGATTTTAAATTTGCATGTGTGCTGCAAGTTTGCTGAGGAAATGAGCTCTATATCACTATGATTTTATTGTTTCTTTTTCCCCTTCCTCTTCCACAATTTTGAAACCTTTTGGCCAATTTTAATTTTTATTAAACGTAATCGAATAAAATTACAATTTTAGTATTGTAAAAGAACATAGATATCTTGGAGACAATTAAATTCCTGAGAAGTTCATGAAAAGCTGCAGCTGGATGAAAAGAGAATCCGACTGAGGAAAAACCGGCACAATTCAGCTGTGGTACATTTGGTTTTGCAGCCGTTGGCTGTCAGTCATCCCAAATGTGACTCTAAACTAAATGAACTTTTCTTCTGCCTGGAGACTGCCACAGAGGATATGTGTGAACTAGGGTAATTGCACTGAGTGGAGTTCAGTGGTAAAGGACACAACTGCATGGGAATCTGTGCTCTTTGAGTTTTGCTTTTCAGGAGACAAATTGCTTAATCTTTGTCTCGTGGATCTCTGGGAAGTTTCACACACTGATAAGGATAAAATACCTAGATTGGCCCCTTAATGACATGCAGGTTGATCTCTTTCTATGATTTAATGAGATACAAGATAAGTAACATTTGGACAAAGTCATGCTCAGGACACAGCATGGACTGTCTGCAAACAATTTGTGTCTTACAGTTCCTCTTAAAAAAAAAGAAAAAAAAAAAGAGGTAGATTTTGAGCTGATTTGGATCCTGCACTGGTTTTATTTGATTCTTGTTTCGTTTTCCTTTCCTGCTCTGCTTTCTTGGGGGAGGGGGATGGAGTGTGTGGTGAGAAGGAAGAAGGGTAAAAAGACTAAAACAGTCCTACTTCTGTGTTGACTGGAGACATGAATCCCAGCATTTGGCAAGTGGACAGTGAAAGTAGCTCAGAAACTACTGTCAGTCTAGAGAGACTGTTGAGTTGTTGGTTGGTTGGGTTTGTTTCTTCTCATCCAGAAGAGCTGATGTGAGCAGGGGATAATACATGGACAAACATTTGTGTTAGGTGACCCTTTGGATGTAAGGGAAACTGTAAACAAAGAGAATTCATCACTTTCTGTGATAGAGGTTTTTTTTTATTGTTATTATTTCTTCCTTTTTGTTTAAAATATCAGCATCTTGCAGTCTCCATTGAACAAGATCATGGGCAATCTGATCTGCTGCAAGAGAGCATTGGACTAGATGACCTCTGGCAGTCCTTCCAGTCATAATTACTGTTTAGTGTATTTATTGTCATGACATTCCCAGAAGTAGGAAAATGGTGGGATTTGTGCTTCCACAGGTGTGGGAAAATGAGGTGTCGAAAAGATATGGAAAAAGACTTGACTGTCTGAAGTGACCAGTAGATTGATATTACATGCCTAAACTCAGTAACACCTGTCTTCAGTCATACAGGGATTTAAAGTCTACATCTGTTATTGAAACTCCTTCTAATAAGGTTCACATGTGTCTAAAGTGAGGTTATGTGTTACTTGACCAGTATTTCTTGAGTATGCCTAACTTGCATCTGCAGAACTGCCTGAACAAAGTGTATGGACAGGTGTTGATTTCTTCACAAAAGCAGTAGGTTGGAGGATAATTTTGCCTCCTTTGTAGAGCCAGATGGCTACAGCTTTTGCACAGGATGTAAGACACACAGAGAAGAAAAGGCTCCAGGGAGACCTTATGGCAAGCAGCCTTCTGGTACCTAAAAGGAGCTTACAAGAAATACGGAGAGGGACTTTTTACAGTCCCTCTCCATATCTGTCTAGTGATAGGACAAGGGGTAATGGCGTTAAACTGAAAGAGGACAAATGTAGATTAAATATTAGGAAGAAATTCTTTACTGGAAGAAGTTCTTTGCTGTGGGGGTGGTGAGGCACTGGCACAGGTTGCCCAAAGAAGCTGTGGATGCCCCATGCGTGGCAGTGTTCAAGGCCAGGTTGGATGGGGCTTTGAGCAACCTGGTCTAATGGAAGGTGTCCTGCCTGTGGCAGAGAGGTTGGAACTGGGTGATTTCCAACTCAAACCATTCTGTGATTGTATGATAACTTACTTCCTTCTGGGGCTTGTAGCATGCCTCACGTACCTTGGAAAGTGCCATAAACTGGTTTAGATACCTGTTTCGAGACCTTGTCTCCTAACTATGTATCCATACTGGGAAAGCTAAAGAGGTTGTCTGTCACACTCATTGGAATTAACTTCAGATATTCTGGTTTGTCTTTTGTTTCAGGATGTATGACCATCTTACCTACTATCCTATTTCTGATTACAAGAGTATTGAAAGAAACAGCAGTAAAATCAGCAGATAATCAGGTCCCACCTCCAGTCAGTGCAGCCCTTCAAGGGATAAAAACTATTGTTACTCTTCCAACAGTCAAGACTGATGAAACTCAGAAACAATGGACAGGTCTTATCCGCAGCACTCTGGCATCTATCTTGGAATACTCTCAACCTGGTAAGTGGTTTCCCAGTGCAGGAGAGTTAAAGAGAACTGGATTTTGCTGTGATGAAAAGGCAGCTACTCTATCTGCCTATATTTAATAGGCTTCGTGTCTGAGGGTTGGACGATGCATTAAAAGGTGGTGATAAATTGCTTATAAAATTGAAATGGGAGAAAGACCTGAGTGCACAGAGCATAACTTGTTGAAGACAAGCACAGTACTGGCTTTCAGATAATAACAGTTACATCTCACGAGTTCACACCCATAGAATCATAGAACTGTTTGGGTTGGAAAGGACCTTAAGATTATTTAGTTCCAACCCCCCTGTTTTGTCCTCATTGAGCTGTTTTCTTTGACAATGTTGATCATAACATCCTGTTAGAAATCTTGCCTTTTGGAACTCATCCTGCAGCCTGATCCTTTCCTTAAGGTATTTTTATGTAACAGTTCAGGCTTTTCCATTTTGAATCCCACTATGATATGATTATTTCTTGCTTTAGATTTTCCTCAGGCTGACCTTACTAATCTTCATAGTTTTAGGTAGTAACTTTTTTTCTGGAACTTGGAAATCTTCCTTCTGATACTGGTTGGTCTTTCTGAAATCTGCTGAATGTCTTGCAACTAAAATCTAAAGGAGTTCCAAGCTGAATTCACTTCACTTCTGGGACTGTGCTTCTATTTCTGTGACGATTGGCAAGTCTAGACAAGTTGGCAAGGCTTGAGCAAACCATCATTTCCATCCCTCCTTTCCTCTTTCCACAGAATACCTGCTAACTTAAAGGAAAGGAGATTGTAGTTGCCAAAACAGTGTTTGTAGGGGAACTGATCTCTACTGAACTGTAATTGTTCAGTACTATACATGGACTTGACACCTTGAATTAAGCTTCAGGAAAAACAGCAATCAGTGTATCTTTTAAGTGTTGACAAGATTTATATGGTCTTAATGAGAGAGAGACTGAGTGTTGAAGTGAATGAATGTGAAGACAGCAAGGGATAATCGTGGCAAGGTTCATACTGGAGCAGAATATTCACAATACTCTTACAACCTTTCAGTGGTGAGAAAAAAATCCTACCCCTGCCAAAAAAATCTGTTACCCACCAGCAGGATGCCTACTGTGTCTCTTCAGAGAACTGCAGACTACTTCTCTTGGTTCACATTCATGCTTTGCCTTGCCCTTCAAAAAGCAAAAGAGATGTACAGTCTCAGCTGCACAGTTAGCAAAAGAGAGACACAACAATTTGTCATTTGCATAATGGTAGTTCAGCCAAAAAACATCCCATTACATCCCCAAGGAGCCCTTTATAGAGACTGAAGAGAGACTTGAATGGAGTTACTCATGTGAGAGAGAAGGAGCGAGTAGGTAATTGCAAATGGTCCTGAAAATGTCTGAAGGGGAAGGATCAGTAGATGTGTTAACCAAGTCAAACATCTAATGTGATTTGTCACATCAGCTCTTGTCTTCCAGCCTTTTGTTTCAGTACAGATTTCCCAGTCCCTCTTTCCAGAAGCATTACTGGATTGAGGTGTTCTTTCAGAGTTCAGAAATCTTTCTCAGTTCCTTGCAAGAGTATATGTTTTCCTTTTCCTTTCTAAACTTCTTTGAGTGGGACACAAGAATCTAAGCAAGGTCTGCTGCATATGGCTTTGTCTCATAATTCAATATAATTTAAACAAATTTAAAAAGTGATTTTGAAAGTCACTTAAAATGCTCGAAGTTCTTCAAAGTGAGGCTTTGCATCATGGCTAAGCCAACTGAGTGACCAGCTGACATGCGGAAGGGGCCGTCATGCTGGTTTTCTTTTTGCTGACTATATATCTGTAACCAATCTGGCCAACAAAACCAGAAAAACAGTACTTTATATATATAAAATAATAATCATATAAATATATTTTTCTTCTTGTTGATGTAAATTCGTGGATGAGATTGGTGAAGACAGAGCTTGTGCAAGGAGAAAAAGCTTACAATAACAAATACAGGCTGTTCGAAAAGCAGGGAAGGGTTAAAGTAGGACTGTCCTTACTCCTTATGGGTAACAGATGACTGTCAGGTTAGATAGTCCCTTGTGTGAAACCTCATATTAAGTAAAAGTTGTTGCCATGCTAGGTATTTGTGTCTTACCGTGCTGTATCAGCTGAAAAGAATAAAAAATAATGGGGAAGGGATCTAAGACAGACATTTTGCCTCTTCTGTTTACATACCGAAAACAAAAATATACGACTTGCTTAGAGAAAGTGGGTGATGTTTTTTCTTGATTTTTTCAAGTTGCAGGAAGTTTGAATTTATTAAAACATCCGTTAAGAGTCGCTCAGCTTTTTGTCAGTCAGTATAATAATAAAGTGATTCCGTAATAAATAGATGCATATTTGCATGCAGTTGCAAATATTTTCATGTACCTTTATTTCCTCTTTGCAAGTTTCTGTGTTCACTGGCTTTTAAATAATTTTAAACCCTTTTGGGAGTACGCTAACAGTGTGTTTCTTTTTCAGAAGCCTCTAAGCCTGTTCTTGATGAAGTAAGCATACTTACAGCTATCACTCTCTTCCTTTGGTCAGCAAGCACTGAAATAATTGGAGTGCAGTGTTTACAAAATGGATGTATGAACAGATTTAAAAGTGCATTAAATTCCTGTGATCCTTGGGTAAGATCATGTTACAGGAATGTGAATGATACATAGTTGAGGAAAACTAATTGCGATAAATTTACGTGTTTCCTGAATGCTTTGTGATGCCTTTACTGCAGAGACAGATACTGCTTGTCAAAATAAGTAGAATTTTCAACAGTGCATCATAGAAAATCTTTAGTGAGCAAAACAACCCAACTAAGTGCTTCTAGATAATGTGTGTTCATGGCCTTGTGCCAGGTTCTTGACTTGCAGCTTTTCAGAAGGAAAAAGATCATTGATATATGAAATTTTAGCAAACTGAAAGGTTAGTTACCAGCGTGCTGACATTTCTACGTTATTGCTGATCTCTTATAATACAAACTACACCACTTTTTCTGCAGATAAAATTACAGCCCACAAATTTTACATTCGTTTGTGCAAACCTGTGCTTATTTTACACATTCATAAAAAAACTCAGTTTGAATGCAAAAATGTAATTCTGTGGTCATCATCAGAGCATCTACAGATTGTGAATCATCTGTCCTCTGATTTCACCTCTGCCTTTTGGTTTGTCCTTATGAATTATCTTCTAAACTGTTTTCTCACTAAAGATGGAAACTAAGTAGCTGTAGACTGATGTTGTTCAAGCAGGCTAATGTATGGTATAGTTAAGCCTAACTCTACCAGCCATGTACACGTCAGTTTGTTTGAGCGTGTATACAGATCTGCAGGTGGGAGCTAAGGAGAAAAATCCATAGTGTTTCCACAAGTAAGTGCTTCAGAGATTCCTGAGAAGAAAAACACACACAAAATGCTGATGTGTTTAGTGTTACTGTGAGGCATGTAAAATCCTGTTTAGACTGATAATTATTCTTTGCAGCAGGGCTGCTGTTTCCCAATGTGAATGTGAAACCTGGTTGGTTCCACAGCCTGACTTGGGGTGGAAAGCTACTTAAAATTCTAATGTGGACCTGGAAATGTCGGTTGTATTAAGCAGAAGCTTTTTAGGTCATACTTGCAGCTCTGTATAAACGCATGAACAGTGAGAGAGGTACATTTTTGCCCAGCACCCCGTTGGAAAGCTGTCAATGAGCTGAAACTTCCCGCTTCTTTGTAATTCACAGAGGGTGCTTTGACAGCAGCCAGATTTTGTCCTCTCTTTGCTGATGCGCAAAACACACACCCCGTAATACTTGGGGTGTGTGTGTTCTAGGGTTTTTTTAAATATAACCTACTCATTGCTGCAGTCAGTACGTAGACACCTTTGTAACAGAAGCATTACACTGTACTAAAAGCATTACACTGGTTGTGGGAAAAACTCTTCTAAGGAAAGACTGCTGCCTCAAAAGGAATACAGGAATATAGTTTTTTAAACCATTACCAACTGCAAAAGCATGAAAGGTGAGGTATCACGTATGGTACTAACCAGAAGGCTGGTGAGCTCAACTTCATTTTCTCCCACAAGGGAACTTGGTTGAGAGACGCTTGTCTCTCGATGCTGATGCATAAGTTTTACATGAGAGTGTGCCTTACGCACTTTGAAGAGGCCCTGATTTTACCTCACAGGAGTTTTTGTAGGCTTCTGCGAATGCCAAAGTTTTATATTATATAGATGGGATAACAGAAGCGTGGATGAATTTTTGCCATCAGGTGCAGTTGTAAAACTTTTATTTGAATTATCCATGCATGTAAGAAGGGAGACTTTTATTCCTTATTTCAAAGGCTAATAATCTTAGCATCTAATAAGGAGTAAAGTTTAAAGAATGTAGTCAGAAAGGGAAGGGAATTAAATGGAGTGATACTGGGGGAGACTGAAAGAGTGATAATAATTTTTTGAAACAGGTCAAAGATGATGCTGAGCAAGGCATTAAAAGAAAAAGTTCTGTGGAGCTCTGTTGGTATACATATGGTATTAGAAGAAGTGTTACTACTTCAGACCTTAAAAATCGAATTGCATAGAAAAGTTGCTGCCATATAGTAGTGAATTAACAGTAATCTGAGTTGCATAACGGCTGTTTTCTTACCATTAGGTTTTATTAGCTATCATTTTTATTCCGTATTTTTATTTATAGATCTATGTTTCCAGTCACCCCCCGATTGTCCTCACAGATCATTGTGCTCACTAACAGTTCCTCTCGAATGTTTCTGTCCAGCATGTGGTTAATAACACCAGTTATTGGGCCTCCAGTGCAGTTTGAAAGCATGTGGAATATTTTATCCTCGTGTTTGTTGTGGGGCTTTACGTTTCCAAAAGGGTTATTTGTGTGGGATTTTGGAGGGAGATCTTTGTACACCTAAATAAAATTTGTAAGTTCATCTAAACAAGATCACCATTTTCCCAAATGCTGGCTTTATAAGCCGTGCTTTCCAGATAAGAGAGAGAGGAGGAGAAAAGAGAATAGAAAGAAGACAAGGAGAGGGTTCTGTGATCTGTCTTTTACAGTATGGCTACATGTATACCCTTATGATACTGTCAGCACAAGATGGAGACCTAGAAGGATGAATAAGCCTGCCACTTCTGACGACAGCCTTAGAGTGATATTAGTGTAATAAGATCACTTACTGTGATCTTACAGTGTTAGAATAATAGTCAAGTTAATTAGATCACTTTGAGCTGAGTCATTTTATGGACTTCTGAGATTGGAATAGTATTTCATGATTTTGCGGATACGTCTTCTGTTAGTGCTGGTGGTTCTGAGACTTAAAGATGTAGTTCTCTGTGGGCCTGTGTGACTGACTTGTATGACATTAACTATTCCTTTATTGTCTCTGAGTTCATATTGTAACTGCTATTTAGTACCTGCATGTTCTTTCTAACTGGCCTGCCTTTTATTGAAAACTGGGCTAATATTATTTTAGCAGATGCCTGTGTTGCTGCTTTCCTCTTATTCAGGATGTTTCCTTCCCCTTTAGTAGTAGTTGGTGTTTTTTTGGTATCACGTGTATCTTGCATAGATAGGTAACAGAGTTTATTAGAATTCCAAGTTAACAAATAGCTTTCAGGACAATATGTTTATCTTGATTGGTTTAGGTTCAAGCCAAGTGTTATCAGCTTCTGCTTTCTGTGTTTCAACACACCAATCGTGCCCTGTCAACTCCATATATTCATTCATTGGCCCCTATCATGGTTGAGAAATTGAAAGCTGTGGAAAGAAGCCGCCCGAACAACAACCTGGAGCTGCTAGCAGTCCAGGAAGGAATTAAAGTCCTTGAAACGCTGGTAGCCCTTGGTGAAGAGCAGAACAGTAAGTATTTCTGTTTTCTAAGGAAATGTGTAATGCTAAAGCAGACTATTGAACATTAGAAATCTTGCAGTTAAGAACTTGATGGCATAGTCACAAATAGAGCATGTGTATGCAACGTGCATTTCTAATTCCAGTACTAAAACT
>JAVHNF010059352.1:25347-43586 GCA_034783455.1 Micropsitta finschii | reverse complement strand
CTCCCTTCTCCCATTCTGAGTGAAGTAGCTTCTTTTTTCCTGTTTCTTACAATATCTCAGACATCCCCTTACCATCTCACCCCCCAATTTGAAATTATTTTTCAAGTATCTCATTATACTTTTACTTCTACTTGCAGGACTATCTAACCGATCTGATTACAAATGATAGTATTACCTTCTTCAGAATCTCAAAGAAGATGTATCCTCACAGGCCTGTGCTGATGGTTATAAGCCATGCTGCTCCTCATGGCCCTGAAGATTCAGCCCCTCAGTACTCGCATCTCTTTCCTAATGCCTCACAACACATGTAAGGAAAAATAAAACCCTTTCATTTCATTTCCAGGTTCAGGAATATAGAATTCCTGGGTATGTCTGGGAGAACATTGTTTGCTTTGTAATACTCTTAGCATAAGTTTGTCACAGATATGTAAGAAGAGTTTTGAGATTTTATCTTCTTAACCTCTTCAGGCTTGTACAAGTATCTTGAGAATGGTGACCTTGTCTAGAATTCAGCATTGTAGCTCACTGAGATAAACGGAAAGATTCATGTTGAATGTATTGGACAATGTTACAACCTATTTAGAAAGTAAAGCACTGTTTTACTGGGGGGAGTTGGAGGAGTGGTGGTGGTATCAAACTCTGATTCTTGGGCTGTCATCTCTTCAGGGAAAGAAACTATCTCCCTCTCCTTAGATATAAACTATATTGTTTTATGGTAATCCAAAAATTCATGTAGCTTGCAATAGTTAGTGTTTCTGTTTCATATATGGAAAGAAAGGAAATACAGACCTGCAGCACCAAATAAGACAAGCTGATTCTGAATGATTCTGAATGTTTCTTATGTGTCTGTACATGACCTAGTACAATGTCTTGAACAGGTCCCAAAAGCTGTATCACCTGGTTCCTGAGTTAACATGTTCATAAGGTACATGAGATGGTTCTTGTTTATAGCACAGGGACATTACACAGTTAGAGCTCTGTAATGCTCCATTACAGATATCTCTTCACATGCTGATAAAATGAATGGTTCTCCCAAATTGGCTTTAGCTTAACTGGGCACACTCCAATATTTTTCTAATTACTGGCTTCATGCCTTCATTGATGTTCAGCATTTGCCATTTAGATCTTACATGCCTGTTATATTTTTAGTGTTTTAAAGAGGAACTCTTTATTTAGGATTTGTGACCTGGGAACTGATGGAAATAATAATCCATTGGTAGCTGAAGCTGCTCAGGACTAGCCCAAAATCCACTGAAAGCTATTTCAGCTTTTTAATTTTATTTAAAATAGAGTCTGAGAGATAAAGCTTCCTTTGTTCTATTGTTCCAGGTATTGCGTAACTTAAAATTACATATTTCATGCTTTTGTGCTGTGCCCCAAAGAGAATCCGTGTCCTAGATTTACAGCAGTGCAGGGTTTTATATTTGTTTGCTGTCTTATGCTCATTTATTGTCTTTGAAAATGCCAAATGAGCAACTTCCCATAGTTTATACTCAGTATTGACTTCACCTGTATTAGCAGTTCCCTTGGAAGGCATTCATATCTCAGATAATAATCATTTGTCAAGCAACATTCTCTAGCAATTTAATTATGCTTGTATGAAAAAGAGTTAGGAGGATTTGAGGAAGGCCAGCAATGAAAAATATAAACTATGTCTCGTCTTTTGCTCACAGTTTGAATTTTATTTTTCATACAAACTAGGTTTATCTTCCTTATCATAAAGTAGTTACACAAAACCATTTTCAATTGTAGGTGGCTTTACTTACAATGACAATTATACAGGAAGCTTCACTTCATGGAAACAAGTTTTGTTTGAAAAGAAACAAATTATCTTACATTAAGGAATTGTGATTTCCTTTTGGATACGAAAATAGGCTTTTATGTACATCTTATGTAAAAAACCTGCTAATCTTATTCTAAAGATTCTTTTTTTTTTTTTTTTGCACTAAATAATTATAGCAATAAACTGTAAGGGGTTTCATTGGCCTGGGTTTAACATTTAATGTAAAAATGCAGAATGCACATCATTCCCTCACTGTATGTACAAATTAGTTCTCTACTTCCCAATTTTTCCCTTGTTCCCACATTCTAGGGAATCCTTTAGCAATAGCGGGGTGTAGGCAGCTCTCACTAGTTCGTTGTTGTGTGGATATGGTAGGGAAGGATGAGGTGGAACCCTTCTTAAGAATTGCCCTAAAGCACTAAGCAGTACCCTGATGAAAGTTCTTGTCTAGTCCTAGCTCTTGTGGCAGCACTGACAAAGTTTGCAAGTGGATTCTTGAGTTGTGTCCCCAAAGCAAAGGGAAGGTGACACTGCCATGATAACACTGGTTGACATCCATACTGCACTGTGTAGCCTTGCTAGTAATAGCTAGAAGTTAGTGGTGTGGATTTTAGTGCAGACCAACAGAGTACTTTGCTTGGGATCTCCGGTATGTACTTCTGTGCTAGTTTATGCTGATGCCTTCTTGCTTCTATTATTACATACACTAGCTGGTATGACTGTTCCACCCCCTACTGCAATCTCTCTGTCTTGTTCTATAGAGCTTTTCATGTACATCTACAGTCTTTTCTTGTTTGAAAATCACTCACATCAACCAGCAGTCACATAGCAAATCCGTGGTCTATATGGTTGGTTTTCCCTTTTTACTGCTTATGCTAGTAGCTGCCAAGAAAGCAACAGCTGGGCAGTTTAAGAGTGATCAGAAATGTTATTTCTATAGAGGGTACATTGTAGCACCCATATTTTCCAAGGTCAGGTGCAGTCAGACTAGGACTTATCTTCTGAGTACATTTGAAGAGGTTATCTTAACCAACTTCTAAGAATGCTGTATTTGAGTATTTTTCCCATGAGACAGACAAATCTGTTACACATAAGAGGGTTACATTTGTAGTAATCAAAGAAAATCATGGGCTTTGGTTGGATTAAATAGCGGGAGGTTACAAATCAGCCAGGAAATCACAAAGTAAGCTGAAAAGGAGTTTGCCAAGCATTTTTGATTCATTCTGGGCTTCGCATAGCAACAGTTTCTATAACTGTCAGCATTTTCAAAGGAGCAATGTCATTATTTCAGCCACAATAACATTCTGAAATTCAAGAGGCTATTAACAATACAGAGAGAATAAACACCAGCCCTTTCCTCCCTGTATGAAGAAGCCTCCATTTGTCTGTCGCCTACGCACATTTTTCAGATAGCATCTAACAGACACTTTCAGCATCAAACATTTTACTGTCAGATTATTAATTTCATATTTATGTTAAAACTCTTAAGACTACCTGTCAAATTCAAAAATGCATTGGATACACACAGCATTTCAAGGAGAATTTTCAACTTATATTACTGTTGTTTATCTTAATAACTAACCCTGCTGCTCTGTTGCATACACAAAACCGACAGTAGATATTTGCCAAGTAGGAGCTGAATTTATCAGGAAATTGTGTGTTGGAAAGAAGAAAATAACTGAAAATCTGCTATTTTTCCTCTGTTTACTGTGTCACCCTCTGCTTGCACATTTGCATACACTGAATTCTGTAGTTTTGAATGAAAAAAAAAGAAGCCTCACAAATTACTTAGGAAAAGTAATTTTTAATATGTTAGACTGAAGGTGATGTTCTTGAGCCAGAGTATGAAGACAATTGACAAAGTTCTCAAGTAATAACTTTGAGGAATAGATATGGTATGTAAAATAATATTTCTTGCAAAAATAAGCTATAATAGAGCTTTCTAGTGATGCAGAGAGTCAGCGTCATGGTAATGCTATATCAAAATAAGTAGTGTTCTGATTCAGCTAACCTAAAGCAATATTATTATGCAGAGAAAAGCAATCTCTGGAACTGCCAGCAACATGAGATAATGGATAATCAGTTACATGTTTCCTTATCACTTAAGTGGTGTCTCAGGATCATGAGAACTTGGAGAGGCAGCAAGATTCCAGGAGGACATTGAATTCAGCTCTTGAGAATTTGCAGGGGTTTTAATTAAAGCTTCTGCTGATCAAAAAAAGTTGGTGGCTTGAAAGTGTCTGCAAAATACAGTCCTGTTTCCCCTTCCCCTGCTTTTCTTGGCAGGTCTTTAAAATGTGGCTGTGTATCCACTTCTTGCTATGAGCTCTCATGCAGTTTGGTACACTGGGTAGGGTGTCCGAGCTCCTTTGGGCTCATGAGTGTGAAAGCATTCAAATAGCCAGTCATTTTGGAAAAAAAAAAAAACTGTTAAGCATAGTAGAACCTTTTCAATAAGTTCTGTGGCTATTGTTAAACAGCTGCACAAGCCATGGTATTTGGTCCTAATTGTGCCCAGGGTGAAAGCAAAGCAATTATGTGAGTAGGAACTCTGTAGTACGTGCTCCATCCGGATGTACTTGTGGAGTTAGACTTGTGAGGCTAGTCTCCTGGCCTTGAAATGTATCCATGTTAGTCTGGATGACCCTGCAAAAACAATGTATGTTTACTCTTAACAGATTTGATTCCCCAGAGTTGTTTTCATTCTCCCATCTTTCATATGGAACATAAAAGTATAAGATTTTTCCAGAGTAAATCTGATACTTTCTTACGTACCTCAGAGAATAAATCCTTTAGTGTTATCAAATAGAAATTAATGGTAAGCATTACTATGGATTTTTTTTTTTGTTCTACTGCTAAAACATTCTGGTTTTCTCTGTTCCTTAGCACTCCCAGTTACAACTATGCTCCAAACCCAGACAAGCACTGGATAATGCGGTATACAGGACCCATGAAGCCCATACACATGGAGTTCACTAACATGCTACAGAGAAAACGCCTTCAGACACTCATGTCTGTGGATGACTCTATGGAGATGGTAAGTTCAGTAGTCATTTTTTTGAGGACTTAAACGGGTGCTTGATTCTTGAGTTAAGCTCAAGCCGTGCTGTATGTGAAGATAAGGGGGAAAGAATGATGTGGAGGACTGCAACAGTGTTTTAATAGTGTGTAATTCTCTCACCTCTGAGATTTTGTCTCTTTATTCAGTGTGTAAGGATCCTCATCTTGTAAAGCTGGATGGTGTAAGTGAACTGATTTGTTGACACAAAGCCATTACTGATTAAGGGGAAGAGGGAGGAATCACCTGTAAAGATTTACATCATAAAGTCTAAAAATGTATCGTCTGATAGTGAAAAGTCAACAATCTGTTGGAAATAACTACCCAATTGCATAGGCCTATTTTAATCCTATAACGCTGTGTTTCTGAGAGAAGAAAACAGCTGCAGAAAAAGTAATGCTTTAGGAGGCCTAACTGGAATAATCCCATGGTAATCCAGGCCTGGGATGTTACATGTTAGAAGTAAATATATAGTTAGATTATGATTTTATTTTTTAATTAAATCTGCATTATGTAATAATGAAATCTTTTAATGAGTGTCTTGAACAGAAACATCTGAATTAGCTAAAAGCTACTCTGAAAAAGAATGGATTTCCAGTTATGAGAAGGCAGATTTAATGGTGGTGCAATTTACTGCTTATCTCTTGGCATTTTTATTCAGAAAAGGTAGAATGTAAAATAAGAGGAGTCCTGTAAGGCAAAGAGAAGATTATCTGGATGGCATTGCTTCAACTTGTTAGTAATGTCTTATAATTAGTGATTCAGGCAAGTATGATCTCTGCTTCACATTAATGAGCCTGTCTAGATGGATCAGATACCAGCATTTGGAGAGACTGGTGATTTTACTACACTATTTTGATTTTCTGTTTAGTAAAATGGTTTCACTTCGGGTGATTCACTGCAGGCAAAGTAAGTTGGGCTGGTTTTTAGTAAGCTGATCTTTTCTACGGAGTTATATCCATCTAATAATATCCCAAAATAAAAATAAAAGACTAAACCACCCCAAAAAGAATAAAAGAAAAATCCTCCAAACCAGCAACAGCAGCAGAGTTTGTTTTCTCCAGTGCTGGTATGTTCTGGATCTGCATGAGGCACCGCTTTGGTGGTGCCCCATCACCTTCATATCTTTGTAAGTGAGAATGTCACATAAAAATTGATCTTTGGTGCTCAAGTTGGTACACTTCACATAAAGATTCTCATGTAAATCTATAGAAGCAACTACAGAGTTAAAGCTCCTCTTAATTCTCCACAGTGAATGAGTATGACGGAGTGATACTTACCTGGAAGAGATTTTGCAAATATTCTGCATAATGGAGACTCATTTGTCTGAAGGCAAGATCATTCAGTGTTGCTTAAATAAGTGTGAGATTCAAAATGCTGTCATTTTATTAAAATAGTTTGCTGCAGGAAAAAGATAAAGGTGGAGAGAAAAATTCAAAAATGCGTATCACCTTGAAACTTCTATCTCTGTCTCCGTGTTACTTAGTGCTATCTTGACAGCTCTAATGCAGAACACTGAACCCAAACACTGCTGAAAATGTGGCATGCTAATGTGTTTACCTTAAAAACCACAAGTTTGTCTTGTAATAGCCACAGTACTGGCTTAGCAAAATGGTGCATTGTGATAACTCAGTGCTATCATGAACTCTAGTTATTTATTTGTATATTACACATAGGCAGAAATTTATACCCAGTATTCTACTTACAGTACTACTCGGTGGAATTGAATTTTATGTTTTCTTTTGTTTTTTTTTGGTTTTTTTGTGGTTTTTTTTTTTTTCAGATTTACAATACATTGGTTGAAACAGGTGAACTGGACAATACGTATATAATATACACAGCAGACCATGGTTACCATATTGGGCAGTTTGGGCTGGTGAAAGGGAAGTCCATGCCATACGAGTTTGACATCAGAGTTCCTTTCTACGTCCGAGGTCCAAATGTGGAGGCTGGGTCCTTGTAAGTTCTTGGCTAGTGTGTGTGTGTGACCAGAAAACCCTTTGTGTTCACATCTGTAGTTGTATTGACCTGGCATCCAAATGGAAGCACAAAGTTCTGCCCCTCCTGACTCATTTCCTCCTCATTATTGGCAGAAAAATGTCTACTCAAAGCAGAACTGGTAGCACATGCTGGTATAACTGGTATAACACAGTGAAGGTTTCATGTCATTGCCTTTGCGCTTGTGTAGGTATGCAGTACAAGCCACTGCGCTTTTGTGGATGTAGCTGAAAAAGCTACTTTGAAATATGTCTGATCTAGGAAACGTTTATTTGCCTCCTTTTGAGGAGTACAGATAATACACAGAACTATGATATTTTCAAGGTAAAAATATATTGTATAATGCTCACAGCCACAGTACATAATTATTGCTAAACATTACAGTGGAGTCATATGTTTCAGTTTATGAAGAATAATGAATGTAATAGTTCATATATTATTATCCACAAAAGATTCTTTTTGGCTTATCCTTTGAGATTACATGGTTAGGGCTGTTTGTCGGATGCACACAAGCATGCAGAATGTGACTGTTAATTAAATTGGTAGCTTTGATCAGCTAAGAAATTATGTAAATACACTTTCTAAGCAATTATTTCAATAGCAAATATTTGCACTTAAGTAATGATTTTGGACAGAGTGCCGTAATTTGCTGCCTTTTATTTATATCAGTGTGCATGTTTTAGCATAATTAACACACACAAAGTCTTCCATACAGGTTTGTTTTTTTTTTTTTTACCGAAGAGGAGCAGATCTAGTGTGTAATATGGTAGCAAATAGTTATTAAAAAAATCTCATTCCATTTGCTGCTTAAGTTCACTGATTCACATCATCAGTAGGCACAAAAATGTTAAATTCAGTTGATATTGCACCGTATGTGTAATTCATTTACAGCAGTTATGCATGTGAAATAAATGATACTACCTCTCTAAAGCGCAGGGGAGGGATTTCTCAGGTGGAGTTAAACATATTACTTCAGCACTGAAAGAAGCTTGTCTACAGAAGCACAGAGTTTCCAGGGAGCTGCAGTAGCCTTCTAAGAACATGTTCTTTCCCTTCAACTGCACTTTTTGGTCTTAGTGGAAAGACAATGTCCAAGTGGATTGAGCTAGTTTTTCTGCAATGTGCAATGCTAGAGACCAGCTGCCTCGTGTCTGCTTTAGTTCCAGGATCTTTACAACCGGACGTGCCTAAAAGCTGTGAGACCTTCCCACTGAATTTTATTTTTCAGTGTCTTATGATAGTGAACAAATGCTTCTGTTAGAATCAGAGGAGTCAGCCTGGTGGGGTCTAGCAGAACAGAGTCCATCACAGTACAACAAATAGGAAGAACAGAATAAAATAGGTTGTAGGGGTAGTACATCAGATAATAAATGGATCCTCCCTTTCACCCTGATTTTCTTTGAACGGTAGAACTTCAATCATCCATGCTTTGAGTGAAACTTATGTTTTTCCTGCAGAGTAATTGTCATGACTCCCTTTTGATACCAATGAAGATTTAACAGCAGTCACTCTAGCAAGTCATTACCAAGCTCTCATTTCTATTACCAAATATGCTACACCATAATTATTAGTAATTAAAATCAAATTAGGTACATCAATTTAATTCATCATCCATGCTCTTGTCAGTGCCTGTTTGCTCGCTTGCTCAAAAATGTAGTAATTTTTAAATCGTGTCTCATTAATTAGTGTGAGTGCAGCAGCTTTCTTCTGTCCTGTATTTTGAGCTAGAATTCTGCACTGACATGTATATAGCAGCCCATCTGGTCCCATCCTTCCTTTGTGCCTGCAGATCATCCCACGGTGATTCTTTATGTTCAGTGCTGTAGAAGACTGCCTGGAGAGCACTATGCTCGCTTTCTTATTTTTCCCCCACTTTTAAGCAATTGAGTGCCTTCCTTGATTTTGTGTTTTTTAAAGAAATAAGGTAAAGAAGTAGCACACAGCTGATAAGCGGTGTGTGTGTATGTAATATTGTGAGTAATTACACAACACAGTCATAGACATACTTGATATAAGTTTGAAACAGTTCTGCAAAAGCAGACCAATAGTAAAACCAAGTCCCGTGATTAGTAATTTGGGCATTTATTTAGCTACTGAATGCTGGGCTGTGCAGCTAGATGCTTTGATCCGCAAATTCATGTTTAGCTATGGCATTTCAGGGGATCCAGGGATAGGAGCTGTCTGTATGCTCAGGAGTTGATGCCAATGTTTTAACCAAATTTAAAGTCAGTTTGAGTTCAGATACTGTCCTGTTAAACTGTGGTGGCTGAGGAGCATGTGCTATACTGTGCTAAGTGACAGGGCATTGCTGTTTCTACGTGTTTGAAGAATGGATAACTGTGTGCTTGGGAAGACTGATTTTATTTCAATTAAAGCTGTTCTTTTCCCTCCCCTTCTGCCCCCCCCCCCATTTTTTTTAATGTGGAACTGCTTCCTCTGTTTTTTCTTTCCTGATCCTTTCCTCCTTCTTTCTCAGACTCTACATTAACAGCAACTATTAGTTATTTACTATAATGACTAGAAATATATTTCTCCTCATGTTCTCTTCAGAACATGCTGACTGTGATATAAGCTGAGGTACTTATTTCTGTATCGTATTTTGAAACAGATAAAGCATATGCTACCTGCCAAATCTACTATTTAATAAAGTCATCAGCATATTTGGCAGACACTTTGATTCTGTAAGACACCCAAGGAGTTTTTCCAGTGTTTTCTCATGTTTTGAAAGACTTTTGAACTTTCTCTAGCACTAATTAACTGACTTTGCTTTATGAATTAGTTTGCTTTCTCAAAAATGCTCTGTGATGAAGTTTTAAATCTTCCTATTACTCCCTCTTGAGGTTATGCAACTTCCCTATATTTTACATTTTAATTCACATCAGGGAAAGGAATTGGATTGTGTCCTCTTTTCTTCTTTGCAGATGTCACAGATAAGCCTTTTCAGATCCCTGGTCTCTGTGGAAGAGCTGGAGTTGCTAGATTTTTTACACCAGTTTCTCACATATGTTATTTTGTTGTTTTGGTTTTTTTTCAGGAATCCTCACATTGTGCTGAATATTGATCTTGCACCCACCATTCTAGATATTGCTGGATTGGATATTCCATCTGATATGGATGGTAAATCCATTCTAAAGCTTCTGGATTCTGAGAGACCACTGAATAGGTAAGAAATGAAACGTGCCTGGAAACGTGCATGTGTTTGTATGGGAGATTGAGCAAGTATTCAGCAACATGCAGCAAATGTAAAGGAAAATATACTAAAATTACCATTTATATGAGTGCATCATTCACTGCCTGTTTGGCAATTTGTGACTGACTTTAGTTATTTATTTTCATTTTGTCAGGTTCATATGCTAGCTATATGGCATCTAGATATACCAAATGTAATCTTTGTAGCAGTGAGAGGGCTACACAAGGCCTTCAGCTATATGAGTTATAGATTTTAAGTGTCTCTGTGGTGTCATTTGTAGCAGAGTATTTCAAATTGAATAAATCGTAAAATAATTGAGGTGAAAGGGTTGGTTGTGTATCAGACTATAATATAAAGACAGGGTAGCACTTAGAATTGCACAGTTATTTAAGATCTCCATCAATACTTTTGTTGGAAAAAGACTGAGGAAGAGAATTAAGACTGTATGCTTGCTAGGGAGAATCAGCAGAAAAAGGGAAGAAGAAGATTTACTTCACAAGTAGTTGGGTGGAGGGAGAGGGGGAAAGGAGCAGCTGCTTTAGAATAAGATACTTTGTGGGTAGTTTGCAGGTTAAGAGCCAAAACTGGAGTCAGGAAATCCTGATTTAATTTGCAGTCCTTTGTGATCAAGGACAATTCAGTTAATCCCCTGTGCCTTAAACATGCTTATGTTGAAATAGCTATACTGAGTGAACCTGTTGTGGATTTTGTCCCTGTGAGAACAAATCTGTCCTGCGTTTGGTCATCGTTCACACTGGAGAGGCGTATGTGTCTGCTTCATAAAGCTGGATGTCCCCATGTACAGTTATATGTAATGTTTCTTGTCTGACTTGGGTGTGGGAGTGAAAACTGGGGCATAACTTGATTATTCGTTTTGTGGGAACTGCTTCTTCCTCTCCTCATTTCTTCCTAGGTTCCATTTAAAGAAAAAGATGAAGGTGTGGAGAGACTCGTTCCTAGTGGAAAGAGGGTAAGGAAAGTGTTAATCACAAAGCCAAGTCTTTTAAATAGAAGGATACTGAATAGCTAAAGCCAAAGCAGCACTCTGCCACAGACCTAAAGCCATTTAGCTGTGCCAGCAGGGACACGGCTGCAGTATGCCTAATGGCAATAATTGTGTGATAGGAGGGAATGTATGGCCTTTGCCTACAGCCTGCATAAATGCATTGCTGGGGTGGGGGAAGGGAAGCCTTGCTTGGATTGAGAGATGGAAAGGCATCCTGTTTTTCTTTCAGCTGCTGCCCTTCACCCTCCTGCTTGTATCACGGGAGTATGAATAACCCTTCCTCTATCTGTGTTCACCTGCTGGCCATTCCCTCTGTGCCTCTGCCTTAATGCATAACATAGAGCACGAAGGGTCTGCAAAGTGCAGAGTGAGGAGGATATGGTTTCTTTATATTGACTGTTGCTACTGCCTGCCAATCAGACACGAAAAGCACTGTCTTGGGTTTGTATGTTTTTGTACACTCCCTGAGAGCACAATATGAATAACTTCTGTGTTATCAGAGATGATGATACATGCTAGTATACCTACTGGGCTATTAAGTTTTGCCCACCAGTGATGCTATGGAGTTAGCAGGTAACCTACATCTCTGAACCTTTTCAGCAAACTCTGTGTATGTCTTGGAATTAATATTAATGTAAAAATATTTTTTTCCTTTTCCAGTAAACTGCTGCATAAAAGGGAGAATGAGAAGGTAGATGCCCAAGAAGAAAACTTTCTACCCAAATACCAGCGTGTGAAAGACCTCTGTCAACGAGCTGAATATCAAACAGCTTGTGAACAGCTTGGCCAGGTAGGGCATTGTAACCCTGACTGAAAGTAAGCAGTTGCAGTTGGACTTAACTGTGCAATGTTCTTTACCTTGTCATCAATGCCAGCTTGCAAATCAAATGGCTTGTTCTGTGGCTTTTGCTCAGAACTATATTACAGCATTTATGAAACTGACTGTCAGTCAGGAAATTGCTGATTCAAGTGCCTCTGTATTGATTCCTGACTACAATTAAGAGAACTGCCTGGGCTGTTTTAACATTTTATTCCCCAAATAGAATGTGGTCTGAGCTTCATTAGTGATGAGAAAGTACAAACTTAACAGATTGGCCTCTTCTAAATTTAATTTAATTCATTGTGTTGTTATTTGAAATGATGTATACTAATGGGAAAATAACATTCTAGGAACTCAGTATATCCCTCTTCTTAACAAAAATATGCAGTGAAAAAGATGAAGTTATGACTTCAAGAAGTTTGTGTCTGTACTGGCACAAAAGTCTTTCATTGTGTGTCATTTCTCTTGTTATGTAATGGTTCTGGGCAGATGTGAAAATACGTTCACTTTAGATCCAAGTTATGTAGAAGAATTGGGGAAAAAACCCACTTAGAGTAGTATCAAAACATGGCCTCAACGTGGGAGAATGTTTTGTAAATTCACAGAGCAGTGCAAAGGTATAGCAAAGCAATCTCCAGCAGCTCCACTCTTAGGGGAGTTCTCATCCTCTGGAAACATGGCAAAATTGACTCCATGCCATTGCTTTCTCATTCAGGTACTGGTCAGAGTACCCCCTTCCAAGGACTGTAAGACATTCTGCCTGTGGACATGGATGTGTCTGTTTTAAGGCTGACATTACCTGGCAGCTCAGAATAAACTGGTCTCCATATAACTGTTCCTGCAGACACAATCTCAACAGTTTACCAAGGCTATAGGCAGTAATGGGCTACTTAGGCTACAGTAGCTCATTTTCTACTGTTGAAGGCCAGGCTCCCTGCTTCTGGCTCTACCAATCATTTCACAGTGCACCTGTGAAATGAGTCCATTGTTCCTTAGGTGTTTGGATCCAATTTATATGCATAAGCATTTTCCAGATGCTGTTTGCCTCCGGTGGCTTCTTTGTCAGATTTAGTATACAGAGATTATAATGCCCTGTTCTTCCTAAAAATACTGAACTTAAAGAAGTGTTTTGTGCAGTGGTTTATTGCCATCAGATGTCTTGAGCTGAAATTTCAGATGGGTGGGAGCAAGCCATTGTTTTTTGAATTCACAGTGTGCTTTGGGGAACTGGGGGAAAAGTCATTGTTTCTGCTACAGCATCATCAGTAAGTAGTTTGGGGAAATACAGCTTTTCTTTTTCCATCAGTATTTTCCCTTTGGGTGATGTTTCAACTTCTTCCTTTTGTCTTCATCATCCCAATTATTTTGAACACTCTTGTAAGAACAGAGGGAAAGAGAGACTTTCCAAGTCCATGTTGTCGCTGAAGCTGTCTCTTTGCATAAGGTAACTTAGCTACATTCAGGCTTTCTTACTCTAATTACCACATGTCTCAGTTATGGAAGGAAGGGGGAAGGCCCTATATTGTCTTTGTGCATTCACAGGCTTATATTTTCTTCCACAGATAATAAAGTATCTTTGACATCTGTGAGAAGCGGGCATAAAATGTCAACTCCATACTCAGAATTGGCGATAAACTCTTAAGTGAAGGTGTGCTAATAAGAGATGCGTGTGCTGCATCCTCATTGTCAGGAGACAGAGAGGAGAAGAATTGTTTTGAGCAGTTCAGTCAGACATAATTGGAAGTGATAGGATGAAATTGAGCAAAAAAGAAATTTAAGTTGGACATCAGGAAAAATTGCCTAACAATCAAGTCAATTAGAGCCTGGAAAGGGCTCTCAGGGGAGGCTCAATCCATCCAACCCCTGCTCTAGAGAATATGTCCTAGTAGTCTGTCTAGACAGCAGGAATAGTGGGAAATGAATGCGCTTATTTTGAGGATAAATTGCATGTAAATATGGGTGCACCCAAAAGTCCTTTCAGAGCAAAGCAAGACTTCTCAGATGACAAATGGGTGTTGTCTGTTTGCTGGTGCTGTTCACAGTTCTGCATAGTATGGAACAAGTCCAAATGAATAACATAGTACTGCCTTGTGGGGGTTTATGGTATACAGATACAGTGGTTATTTAGCAGATGTCTCCTGATCATGCAGGACATTTTATGATTGTGCATTTAACAGTATCTGGAGTGTTCAGTGCAAAAGGTGAGTTTTCGTATCTTGGTGCAAAGATGAACAGAAGTCTGGGTCAGAATTAGGTGAAAGCTTGGTAAAGTCATTTGGACCCTTTCTTCTGACTTAAGCAAGTTTTTCGGGGCTGCTATTCCATGCACAGAGGAGTCTGAGCAGTGCCAGGGAATCAAGTGTGAGCAGGAGATGAGAAGGACAAATGAAGGACAAAGACTCAGAAGGGGAGTGAATGGGAAGAGACGAGGACAGAGCTTTAGAGTAAAGGAGAGGTAAAGAAAGCTTTGAATGTGAGATGGAGATTTTGAAATTCCACTTTGTGAGCATGCAAGTTTGTGAATACAGTTCTATCACCACAAAATGCTCTTCCTTTGCAAATCTCTGTCACCCTCCTTGACCTATAATCGTTTTGATAAGAGAGCACCAGGATCATGGAGATGAGGCTATTCATGCTGTTTAAAACCTTGTTTCAGAGTCCATTATATGGGATTTTTTTTTTTTTGGCAACACTAATATATGTAAATACTTCTGAGTGCAATGGGAATTTGTGTGTTGCCATGTTTTCTTTTTCAGTTAGAAGGGCTTGGTCTGTGTTAGTTATTTGCATCCAACAAAGGGTGACTGTAGGCTCAGATGAAAGAGCAGCTCAGCATTTATATTCAAGGATTTAAAAGAGATGAGCTCTTTCTTCCCACATGAAATAAAAAACATTTATCCTAGTACCTAATGGCTTCCACACAATTTTTTTCTCTTCAGTGTAGCTCGGCCTTTCATTCCAAACTGGCTGGTAAGTGGAAGCTGACCCACTTTTATCTGGCGGCCTGCATTAATGTGCTTTTGTGAAGCCAATTATGATATCAGCATTGCTTGGTAGAGTATTCCCAGCAACTCCTCAGTATCATAACAACAGCTGCACAAAATCCCCCTCTAAGTCATTTGCCAACTTTGAGCACATTTGAAAAACATGCAATACCTGCAGCAGTGCTGATTGCTATAGGGAATCTGTGCTGTATGTGAAAAGAAAAAAAACCCACCTCAATATTAGTTTTGTCTTTAGCAGGTCATAGGACAATAATATTGCTAATTTGTGAAGAAAAATAGTTTGTTGTTTTCAAATACTTTTTATTTTCACAACTCTATGTGCAAATCTTATCCAAGTAGAATATCCCTTTAAATAGCATTTAAAATATCATTTTATAGCACAGTTTGCACAGGAGAACATTCAAAATGCAAAAATTTGCACTTTGTTTCCTTCAGATATTCTGCAAATGAAAGGTTTGACACAGTCTTCCCTCTGATTGCTTTGTGATGTACCAGGATCATGAAGGGGTATTCTTTTGCAACTGTCATGAAGGTATCAGAAGTAAAAGCATGTCAGTCAGTTCTCTGACATAGCGTGGTATAGCAGTGATGAAAACTACTTTGATCAGTGTGTGCTTTCCTACAGCTGTTCATAAGTGGTACCTCTAGACCATATTCCTGCCAATGGCTAACAATGTTTATTATTAGCCATTGCTTAATACCAAGGGTGGAGCAGCAGAAAAAATCACTTGTATTTTTCTCTTTTTCCTGAGGGCACTACAGCTTGAACTTATGTCAGCCAGACCTAAGAAATGAAGTCAGGTTTTATAAGGAATTTCTTTAAAAACTGAGCAAAAAGTTTTTGATTTATCTTTTGTGTTTGTCTGGTTGTTTTGTACCTAGCAAAGATATCCTGAGGTTACTAAAGAATGTGAGTTCTGGTGATAAGTGAAGCGTATCAAGCCAGCTAGAGTCCAGATAATTTTAATAGCTCTTTAGGCAGATGGAGTTCCTGAATTCCAGTGTGAGTTGCACATGCTCAGCAACTTTCAGGATCAAGTTCTTAATCTATGATTGCAACAAGAAATGACTTGTTGATAACTTCATATATTAAAAATTTTATCAGCCCTCAAACTGATAAAATTAGGAGGCAACAAACCATGAAAATTAAAATCATGATGATTTATTAAGGCTGTTATTCAGGGATTGTCTTCCTTATCAGGGATTGTAATTAACAAAATTGTTTTCCTTCTTTAGCCAGAAATAGCCTGTAATGATTTCCAGAGGCTATTTTATTATGTGGTTTTTTGCTTGTTGTTGCTTCACAAAATGAAGGAATTTCCATCTCTTATTAACTGGGATTTTTAAACTCCTTGCCATTACAGCAGTGGTTGTTGCAAGTAGCTTTCCAAAATCAGTATCAACATTTAATAAGCCCCCCAGATTTTTCAACTATCACAGTATGAGAAGCAGTGTAGTTTAGTTCAGTTTAGTTTAGACAACGAGCTGGAGGTCTTGAGGCTGGCTTCGATCTCAGAACTGTTACAGACTTCATGTGGGACCTCAGACAAATTGATTCCCATTTTGGTGCTGCTGGTTTTTTCCTCCACTGCTAATGTAATTTCTGCTTGGGCTGCACTCACTCCTTCTGCAGTACCTAACACAGCAGCTGGGACCATTTGGTGCCACAAACCAATTATTACATTAATAATAAATGAATTATAATTGTAATCATAGATTTAGTGGAATACCTGATTTTTCAGGTTGATTGTCCCACCTGCCTCGATTCAGCTGCTGTTTGTGGCATTAAAAAGCACCCTCCACATTTTCTGTCAATAAATTGCTCATCTCCCTTAGAATTTTAAGGTTCAAGTGATCTGTAGTGTGTGACAACTGAACTTGCGCTGGGAGCCCAAAGGTCTGAATAGCTAAAAATGATGTCAGTGTAATGAAATAATGTCCAGTTAGAGTGAAGACCAGGCAGTGCTATTTAGATACTGCATGACATAGGGGAAACCACACTCTTGTTGCCAATAGATAAATTGGAAGAGAAAGTATGGGGGAAACCCAAACAAAATGTTAAAAGATTTAGAAAATAATAGCTGTTGGGAGGAGGTAAGGACACATATTGTGTCCAAAAAATAGCTGAGGAGAGAGGAACCTGTCTGCATGAACCTAAGAGATGTTAGACAGAAAACATAAGCCAATTATTTTCAGTCAACAAGGACAGAGAAGCAGTCATGTGTAGGAGACAAACAATGGGAAATTTAAGTTGACTGTTAAGTCTGTCAGGACAAGCTGCCAACAGCAGTACAACTGCCTTCTGTAAGGAATGGGCTTACTTCTTTCTTTGGCTTTTGCTCTTTTGTCCTCATTAGCCCAATAAAAAATAACACAAGGAGCAAACCACAGCAAAGGAGAAGAACTAAACTGTAACTTCAGCTGTTTCATACTACCTAAACTGTGACTGTACTGTTTCATACAAGGAAAAATGTATCCTTACTAACTCATAAATCAATTTAGACTGGAAGTCAGAATGTTTCTAGCCATCAAAGCAGCTTCTGGCTCACCATCCAGTGTGGCAGCAAGCGTGGGGTTCAGACAGCATCTGCATAAACTAAAGGTGATGGATACTGCTGAAGTGTTTTTGTCAGGTTGCTGTCAGGGACAGAGGGCTTTATTATCCTGCAGAAACTTTGATTCCTAGAGGCTGTGTTCCTAAAACTGTTAGGGAGGGAGCCTTGCTGGCAGCTGACTGATCAGACAGTTTCACTTTTCCCTTCTCTGTAAAAGGGAATGGAATCTCTTTCGCTTAACAAAAAAAGGAACTGATGAGACGCAGCATGATGATTTAGGGCTCAGCTCTGAAAACTCTGTTTCAACTGGAATCTTTTCTTAGCAAGGCTTGTGTGATCATCCCTTTTCCTCCAAAGAAAACAATGTCAATTGAGAGAGATTCAGTGAAATGAGTGAATTGTAGGAAAAAATCCTACAGGGAAGGTCATGGCTATTTATTTCTGATTGGGGCCTCAAGTAATGACTTTGAATTAACATCTGTGATTGCTGTAGCAGTAAGAAGACATTGATGCACAATAATGCAAAAACCACTTCATGGTGATGGGGCTGTGAAGGAAATAATGGGGTTTTGACACACTGAAAAATACAACATGTCTTTTTCTGCTGAGGGGTCATTAGCATGTTCAAGGTGAATAGTGTTACTGGAGGAAAACAGGGCAGCTGTTCAGTCTACAACTGCTGCTGTTAAGATTCATGTTTCACAGATATTGAAGTCCTCATTTACTCTTGTGTTTACTCTTGTACATAGAGCAGTAGTTTGGGCTGGAAGGGAGAATATTATCTTACAACCTGGCTTTTTTTTTTTTTTTTTTTTTTTTTTTTG
>JAVHNF010059352.1:14071-24398 GCA_034783455.1 Micropsitta finschii | reverse complement strand
CCAAGGAGGAGTTGTTGAATCCCAGATACATTCACACACATGCCCATAGCTATTCTGGGGAAAAAGTAAAAGCTCTAGACTTTCCTTTGCCCTTTCCCCCCCAACATGTGTTCAGTGTTTGCTTTTGGAGTCATTTATGTAGTTCTGCACTGCGGTTGTTCGGCAATGGGCCAGTTAATGCATACAGTGTGCCCTTCCAGCAAAGCCTTTAAGGTGTTTTCACTGTAGCATACAGCTGCCTTGGAAAGATTTAAACTGCACCAAAAATTAAAGGATTTTTTCCAGTTCACCTGGAGGGGAAAAATGAGCATCACTTTTCTTGACAGGAGATGAAAGAAATAGAGAAAAAATATTGTTGGGCCACACATCAGAGCACTTATTTACAGTAGTTCTCCTCATGGCATTTAACTTGCCCTCTGTTGAATCTTCATTTTTCATGTATCAGACACCTACAGCATAGAGCTCTGCTGAGCAGAAAATGCAGTTTGTTCATATGCTTTTAAAAATAAGATTCAGGTGAATTGAAACGGGAAACAGCAACAAACATTTTTACATCTTTTTTTCATTGTGAAAGAAACCATTGCTTATTCTAGTAAATAACTTCCTGCGAACCTCAGTCTGTGCATCGTTCAGTGTTAGGCATTTATAAAAAATAATAAATTAAGGCTCAGCAATTTATTCTTCAAAGGCTGTTTTTGTTCTACACTCCCTCTAGGTAAATGTGTCCTGCTTTCCTGATGAGGACAGTCATGCAAAGATGTCTGATTCAGGTGTCTTTGTCAGTATCTCTCATTGATTTCCTATGACTCCTTGTGCTGAAAGTTAAGCCAGGTTTATCTGCACCAGTGCAAAGTTTGGGTCATACAGGAGGTTGAAAACAGTATCTGCACCTAAGAAGCAATTACACCCCTGGAGACTTGACATCCAATTGTCTGAGGAAATAAGTGGACACACCATAAAACTCTGTTCATTTTAAATGAGAGGCTCTCCTATGGACATGGATAAATCCACTGTAACTGGCCAGTTCACTCCTGACTCCTGTTAAACTCTGTAGTATAAAAGCACAATGATACTATTTTCTTGCTTTGCTGTCATGCAAACAATGGAGTGAACTTTAATGGAAAATATGGGCTTTCTTGTCCCAGCCTGGGCACACCTCTGTGGGAACTGAAGTGACTGAATCTCCCTTGTAGAGCTGCAGGCTGCAGTAAAATGCCATCTCACTTGGGAGCTGTTGCTGGTTTTCCTTCTGTTCTTTTATTTGGAAAATTTTCAGTATTTCAGTGAGTCCTGGAGGCACAGACTTAGGATGTTGTAATAGCGAAGAAGAGGAACGCCTCTCAAGACTCAGCAAAAAGCTCAAGTGTTTCTGAGGCACTCTATTTAAAGCAGTAGCAACTGATTCGGGGGGGGGGGGGGGGATTGCATATCTCAAAGCCTAGCTCTGTAGCTAGCAGCATGTTGGTAAATAAAGGACTAGGTGAAATTATTTTGTGATGTATCTGGGAAGTGGGTGGAACTTATGTGCCAGATGGAAGGGGACTAAAACTCCCTTGCCCTTGGCACAGCTCTGAGAGCAGCACACAGGAGCTATAAGCAAGTTACTTCAGGTTTTGAGTAACAGAAGGAGTTGGAGATTAGAGATGAGATTCTCTGTAGTCTTGAGTGGAAGAGGGAAGGGGTTCTCACTTCATAGGCAGTCAGTGCAGCTCACCATTGCTAGTCAGCCCAAGGGTGTTGGATGGGAAAAGATGCTAAGAGCAATATGGAGATAAATATAGAGACTCAATATGGAGCTAAACTCCTCTAATTACAGACTTTTATAGCTGATCCAGCCATGCCAACCCTTCTAAAGGTCAGTGAAGAGAAACAGGCACTTCTGCAGGGCAGTCCTGTTTCTTATCTCTTTTATATGGCTGCCTTAGGATGAAGAGAATTATAACCTGGAAGTAACTGTTCCTCCTCTTTGATTGTAGAGTGAGTCTAAATACCCAACTTAGATCAGATCCTTTACAGTAAAGGAATCCACAAGTTGGATAAAATCATCCCACCATGAGGCATTTGAATGAGGAAAGAGGAGACTCCTCCAAAAAGATTTTCCCTTCTTGCAGAGTATGGGATGGGGCTGAGATTAGGTGCAGGCCACAAGCTTGGTTTAATGGCATAATAGTGACATAGATTCCCTCCAGCCTGACAGACACACTTGCTGGTAGGCAAGGATTCTTTCCAAACCTTTGGGTAAGGCTTGAACCTCCTAGGTTCATGCCACAGATATTCTTCTGAAAATTGACACTTGTGATCTCCATATTTTTACCTGTAGTACTGATTCTGTTAAGAAATTCCCATTATTCTGCCTCCAAGAAACAATCAGAAACAAATGGAAGCGTCGCAAAGAGTTCCTGTTTTGCCTGAAAATGCAAGACTACAAAAAATGTGTTTTGGTAGTAGGTGATAGATGAGCCCCAGCTTACTACAACGAGGAGTCTCTGATAGATTGCTGGAGCTGGCCATTAGACGAAGCACAGTTGAGACAGTTTTAATGACCAAATTTTTCTTCCAGAAATGGCAGTGTGTGGAAGATGCCAGTGGAAAGCTCAAGCTACACAAGTGCAAGGGAATGGCAAACTTGGCAGCTGCCAGCAACAGCAAAGGCACCTCCAATATTTTGCCCAAGTATTACAGCAGGAATAGTGAAGACTGCAACTGTGAAGAGAACGAATACAAGCTGAGCCACATCGGACGGAGAAAGAAACTCTTCTCCAAGAAAAGTAAGTTACCGCACTATATCTTTTGTGTCTGCCTTAAAAAACTTAGGAGTTTGTTCACTAACACACATAATTGTCCTGGTTTTCGTAGGCATTGAATTCTGTCAACATATTTACTGTGTAAGTTTGAAAGAGTGTGTCTCGTATTGGACAATTAGATTTGAAAAGATCCCTGTCTGTAGGAAGGAGGAGTGTTTTGATCCAAAATTAGGGTCCTGTATTTATGTCTTTCGAAGGTGGGGAATGCAGTACACACACTGAAGCGGCAAGTAGCCCATTGTTACATAGGCCACAAAACATGAACATCGTTTTACAGCAGATAGCCCAGTTTTCAGTAGCTCCTGCAAGGCTTAGAGCTGTTACTGCAGTAATTTATTTTTAATGAGGATGCGTGTGCTTTGTCACAGAAGCTGCTCGCTCCTGAAATCCTTTCCTTGTGCTCAGTCAGCAGAGACAAGGCTGACTTTTAACCAGCGATCACGTCCAAAGGGGACAACTGTTTCTAGTTTCCTTGGCACAGATCAGGTGCTTTTTCAGAAAGCCCATTTCACTGGCTCTGGGTTAAACCTTAGTCAGACTTACATCTATATTTGAAGTACGTAGTCTAATTATAGACTAAAGAGGCAAACGGCAGCACAGAATTATTATTCACTTGTAATACTTCTTTCGTCTCACTCCACAAATACAGAGCCTTAATTATTTAGCAGATTAGTCTTTCTGTATAATGACCTGGCACAAGCTTCAAACAGAGAGTTTAAATTGATTTTCTCCCATTATATTTGCCTTGCAAGCTGATTAGTACCTACTAAGCTAATTTTTAGTTGAAAAAAAATTATTGGTTCCAGGATGAAATTACTCAACTGTACTTGGGATTTAACTGTGTGGCACAACAGATAATTTTAAATAACACTAGAACTTGCAGTTCAATTAACTCTTTTTATTTTTAAGTCACAGAAAAGAAAGTTGGGTCATGGGGAGTCAGATAACGTAAGGAGATCGAAGGCACTTAAACGAGAAGAGGAAAACAATTTAAGTGAGGGTAGCATAATGGTATCTGATAATACTTAACACTTAAGTATGTTTCATCAGTGCTTCCGAAACATTAACTAATTTTCACAACATCCAGGGGAAGGTAGTTAAGTGTATAATTACATTTAGTTTATGTATGAAGGAGGCTGAGATAAAAAAGTGAAGGTTGCTGCCTCTAGCAGAGGAATCAGTGGTGTTTATTTCCCCGTGTTCTGCTCAGAAGAGGCAGAGTTCATACTACACCCTTCATCTTATTGAACTGTAAGGCATGAACTTAAGCAGCGTAAGAGAGGGTCCTGTCAATCGTATTCCCATTGCTTGTGTCTTGAGTAAAATAATAGACTCCACAGATGCTTTGGTTTACCCTCTGCCCCCATCCAGGGTGTGCCATACAGTGGAAGGAGTTAGCTTCAAAGACTCTTTGATTTGGTGTTGGCTGTTCTTCCACATGCACTTACCTAATAAATGACATGCTGAATGGAAATGAGCACAAAGCAATACAAGTCAAGGTACCACACCAAGGCTTTTCTGTACAGCTTACTGAGAAAGGTGGCTCGCTGGCTTGTGAATGGCAAGAGGAGGACTTGGTTACTCATAATATGTATTTGGATTTTTATGACCCGTTCCATGAGATTTGTGATGAAGTGCAGCTGTGCTGGGTTGCATTGTTCTGAGGGTATCTTTGGAGTCGGCTACTTAGAATTTGGTGGGTGCATGGGGTCAGACTGCAGCCATATTTGAGTGCTGGTAAATGCTGTTCATCAGGCTGAACAATAGCTAAACAGAAAACAGAAGTTTCAAACTGGGTTAGGGTCATATCCACATTAATGCTTTAGCTCACAGCAATGGGAAACACCCTGATCGCTCCCTTCTGTCATGCACAATAGAGATGGATTTACAGAGAGCAATTTTGATGGATTCTAATCTACAGTCATTTGCAGAAGGATAAATTGGATGCCCTGCTTCTAGGGTGCATCCAGCGTGTTACAAACCCTAATGGGGGTATGAGGATTGGTCTTTCAGAAAGATTAAAACCAGTATAGTGAGAACACATGGTCTTAAGACCAGACTAAATTGCTGATAGAGGGGCTGGTTTTGATAAAATAATTACTTTCTAATGCAAGGATGGTGCAGACCCATTGTCAGGTGCTCAGATGCATTTAGCAGGCAACAGTGCTTTCTAAATTGAGTAAAGCCAATTTCAGCCACGGGGTCAGGGCTTGCCATTTGGGCCATATACAGATACACAACTCGCCTGCAAAGCTTTAACATGCTAGAAACACATAAGCATTAGTGTTTGGTGTATCTGGATTTAGGTGTCAGGAATGTTTGCATCTCTGTATCCTCTTTATTTTTTTACTATGTTTTTATTTTTATAAGAAAGATGAAACAAAGCTTTGCAGTAGGAAGAAAGGTTGAAGTAATAGATCTTAAAGTCTTTGGCTGTGTTATGGTCTGTTATGATTTTCTTGCTATGGATTTAATCTCATCCTGTGATGAACAAGTGCATGCGATTAAAGGAGTTATTAAGCTGCATGTAAAAAAATGATGATAGGCCACACAGATTTGTAAACAACAAACAGAAGTGTGCACGAAGGGGCTAGTGCACCTTTATTCCAATTTTCATGTCATTCATTTTTCTTTTGAGGTGGTCTCAATGCTGGAATAAAATGGCCTTTTTTATTGTTAAAAGGAAAAGAACATCAGTACTTTAAAGATAAAGCATTTGAAGTGTAATTTTTAATGGCACTTGTGAGAAATCTGATGTAAGGAGGTGGCTTTGAGGTTGGTTTTTTTTTTCCTCTTTGAAATTTCTAAAGACACAGCTTCAGAATAAGATTGGTAGAGATCCTGAGGTACATAATGGCCAAGAAAATACCTCTGAGCCTTCATCAGTCTTTCTAGATCCAGAGATATTTCCAAAACTTTGACTCCAAGGTGTCTGATTTTACTTTGGTGCTATATCAGAAAATGCTGCTTGCTGCTTAATTGTGGAAAATACATAGGCATCACATCGAGCAGGGATTCATGAGGATGGTGGTGGATATTTTCTTAATGGCACATGTAGAAGCTACATCCTTGCATACTGGCTTATTCTGTCATCATTGTGATGCTGGAAAATACATCAGGTCCAAAATATGTGCATAGAGTAAGTGTCAACAGGGAAGAGCACAAGCTGCCTTTTGCAGTGCTCCTGCTGTGGAGAAAATGCCATACAGTGCTTACAGTAGGCTACAGTCTCCCCAGTTATCCCTGAGAGAATTATCATTTCCAAGTGATCTCAGTCTTACATGATTGATTTGGTGGCTGTAAAGTAAGTAAGAAGGCTTCAGTGAGTTAAATATAAACTCAAAGGCTGGGCGTATTTATGTCAGATATGAAACTGATGGTTTTATAATACAAGATAGCGTTGCTTTATTCAGTTGAATAATAATTGTGAATACTGCAGTTCGTGCTTTCTCTAGACAGTGTTGAAACCTGAGATGCTACCAAAAAATAGGGTTGAAAAATCCAGTGTGGTTTTACTCTCTAGACCATGGTAGAATCTGGCCCGGAGCAGAATGCTTCCTTTGAGGCTCTAGCAAAGACCGGCGTGCTTGTCGGGTGGCCCAAGAAGGCACGACTGGGTGTGTGGGGCACTGAAACGTGGCTTGCTCAGGCGTAAATTGCTCCTGACTCAATTCCGAGGATGCAGCTGCTCAGCAGTGTCATCTCTAAGACAACTGGCTCCTGTAAGAGCAGAGGAAGAGGCATCAGGAGCCAAACTTTAATAACTTGAAAAAGGGAGTGGAGGTGCTTTGAGACAAATATTTAAGAGCCCCAGATTTGCTTTATTTGTGGCCTGTGTACCCAGGTAATGAATTGGAGAGGAAAACTTAAACCTGGGGGAGGATGGACGAATAAGTAATTAGAGGCTGGTATTTATGCCTGCAGTGCACTTTGCAGGTGGGAGAGCCCAGCACAGATGAGAATTGATTTTACTAAGTATTCTAACCATTTCCTGTGAAAATGATGGAGTTTGGTTCTGATGGCACCTCTGAGTCAGCACTGTGGGGAGCATGTTGGGATGGGGTGATACACCAAGTCCTTCCTGACTCACTGGAGCTGCCCTACTCCAGACCAGTTGGTTGGCTGGGAGGCTGGAGTAGTTTGGCTGCAAGGGAGGAGGAATTCCTGGCTTCAGTTCTGCAGGGACGTGCGTAGACGGCAGTTCCCTGCAGCTATCTGCTGAGGTCCAGCATGCTGGATTGGCATATTAGACTTGGAGGGAAGGTAAATTGTGAGTTGGCTGAGCTTAACAAGATGAAATGAAGGAACAATTAAAGAAGTGGGAGTTTATACATTGAATATAATTGTTAGGGTGTAGCTTTTTGGAACTTCCTCCTACTGCTGAAAAGATGGGAGTTTCCTTCTCATTTAGTCAAATGTTTCCTGAATGGGTGCCTGAAATAGGGTTGGTCTTTTGGGGTTTTTTATTTCCCTTGAGCAGTGACTCACCTGGCTTAATATCAGCAATAAACTCTGAACCACAGGTGGAAAATGTGCAAAGCCAGACAATCCAGCTGGTGTTCCACTTTCCGTGTGTGGCGCTGACAAGAATATAGTGTTTGGACCAAATTCAGGTGGGAGGAGATGTTTATTTCTCTTCCCACAGTCTGCAGAATGGCTTCTGAGACCTTGCGATCTATTTGGCATTAATGTGAGGCTTCTTGAACAAAATCACTCTGCATTAATGCCAAAGCATTCCAGTTGACATGAATATGTCTTTTGTCAATGTAGGTTGTTCTACCTCCCATTCCTTTTTCTCTGCATGTTTTGCTGGGGAGATTATCTCAGAGAGAAAGCTGGCTTTTCTGTGGAGCTTGGGATTGCAAGAAGGGATTGGTCTTTGCAGTTGGCACATCCTGGATAAGGAGGCCCTGTCTGGTGGGATGTGTGGTGGGTTTCAGCTCTGTGTAAAGGAGAGGTGACCGGAAGCACCATGGGTCTCCGTTGTTTCCAGCAGTGTCTTAGATGGCTCCAAGCCTCATGTACAGAGCAAAGACCCAGGCACTGGGCAGGGAGAAGTGAGGTGATGGTATTTAGGCTGTACTTCTTTGTCAAGCAATGAGGTGATTATGCTTACTGCAATGAGTGACTCAGCAGTCATGGGCAGTGAGCAGGAAATAAGGTCAGAGATGGACCCTGTCATACAGCAGGAAAGTTTAGATACGGATTTAGACTCCATAACCATGTACATTTGCACCACTCCAGACCAAACAGAAGAGGAATTCTGGGGGTTTGGGCTGGGTCAGAGAACTTTGGAAAGCAGTGATGGGGAAAAGATAAATGAGAATCTGCTGCTGTGTAGTGACAATTCATAGCCAATGTTTCCTTCTGCCTCTGGGCTGCAAGTGCAGAGGTGAAGTTGGCGGGAGTGCATAGCACTGGAGGGCGGTGTGTTGTGTAGATACTGACTGGTTTGCACATTAGGAACACACTTGGAAAGAAAAGAATTGGATGTGGCTAAAAATAAAGATGCGGATATTAATCCCTCCTCAGAAAATGAAGCATCTTACCTTGAAAAATGAGCATGGAATTGAGCAAAGGCTCAGGCTGAACACTGGGAGTACTTGGGACAACCTCAGGAAAGTGTTGCAGGAATCCTTGTGTGGAGCTTTGTGCGGTGGAGAGGAGAGAACTGCTCTGTGAGGGTGACCTCAGGCCTTGCGGTCGTGACTGTCGCGGTTACTCGAAAAGGCGTGACTGCCATCTAGTGACTGCGGGGAAGAGCAGAGCTGCCGTGAGGTTGCTCTCAAGAGTGGTACGGGACAAGGAGGTTTTCTTTCCTCTCAGCCATCCGTGTGCATTTGCATTGTATCTGCCCTCTGCTCATGCCCCAGGGAATGCATCTATCCCTACAAAAGGTAATGGAGCAGCAGGCTCAGAGGGCAGCTGCAAGAAGCACCATTTGTCATCCAGTTAATTCTGAATGTAACAAGAGGAACTGTTTTTTCTTCCCCAGAACCACAAAGAGGACCAAATTGTAACATGATGTTTCTCCTTCTCTTAATCCCTTCATTTGCTTTTACATGCAGAATACAAACCAAGCTATGTCCGGAATCGCTCTATTCGTTCTGTATCTGTTGAGCTGGATGGAGCCATTTATAATGTGGGTTTGGAGGATGGATTCCAGCCTGTCATACCAAGAAACATCACCAAGAGGCACAGGATGCAGAGGGCTGTTCTTCGTGAGGAGGAAGATAAAGACATGGGGGAGTACAGCGGCACTGGTGGCATTGCAGAGTATGCAGCCCCTAACCTGATAAAAGTGACCCACAGGTGAGTACACATGGTATGTTTCTAAAAGCTTTTGCTGCCTTAGTGGCTGCTTTACAGAAATGGGTGTGTGAGCTTGTGATCAGCATCTTGTGTTCCTTTTGGGTACCTGGTCCAGCTTCAGTAAAATTCTTATTCTCATCTGTACAACAGCTTTTGGTTGTGGTTTAACTTTGTCATGTACAAAGGAGCAGGAAGCTTCTGAAGAGCTAGAGCAGTGCTTTTGTGTCTTCTGCACTTTGGAGACCACAGTGGCTGAGCAATGTGTGCTTCCAATGAGGACAAGAAAAAGGCTGCAGCAATTGTGTGTACACTGGTGTGAAACCAGGACAGGCTTTACCCATGAGGCTCACACCTCTCAGTGTGCAGTGAGTCTCCTGGCCTGCCTGAGGAGCAAAGGCTCAGACTGCAGCATGACCTGGTTTCACATCACTAAGACGTGAGATTCTTTGTATTTCAGACACCAGTTTGTGTTTCAAACACCAAATTGATTCTCAGGGAGGAAATAGCCTCACAGCTGTCTGCAGGGCAGTGCTAGGAAAGGAAAATGTGTATTATGAATGAAGCTGGGGAGACTGGGAGCATTGAGAAATGAAACAGATTGAGAGAGAGGTGAGGGAAATGTCTGGACACTAACAGCTAAAAAACCGTTTTGCTCAGTGTGCAAGTCTAGGGGCTGATGTATCTCCAACTGTGCTGTATTGGTTTAGTCACCGTTTCTGCTTGTCATTTATCAGGATATCCACCAATTATTGTTAAATGCATTAAACTGTTTAATGACTTGCTCATGGGAACATGCTGGATCCAGTTAGCTCTGTGGAAATGAGTGTGTTCCATTTGATTTTGTCAAAGGGTTGACAGAGTTAGAGACTCCTAAGATGAGGAAACGCACTGGGGAGATTCTCATCAGGGAGTCGGGCCTCTTACCCCAGCTCTCAGGAGTGTTCAGCACTCATAAATCAATGGTTGTGCTTTTCCTCTGGAAGAAGTTAAATCGACTTCTTGCTGCTTTAGTGGGTGAATCCCAAACCCATAGAAGGAGCTGTCAGGAACGTTGTGCACAATTCATGAGAAGTCCCCAGAACACTTGAACAAAAGGCGGTAGTGGGACAAACATGGGTGAGGTGGTGTAAAGAAAACAAAGGAGTATTGAAAATGTTCAGCTTTAATTGAAACAAGCATTCCAACTGGTATTTGTTGACTTCTCGGGTAAA
>JAVHNF010059351.1:9142-20584 GCA_034783455.1 Micropsitta finschii | reverse complement strand
CGATCTGTAGGAGCTAGTGTACAAATCGAAAGGATGAACATGTAATGATAGTTTTGCTGCTTTTCTGTCCCATTGTTCTCTACGGTCCCTCACGTCCTCATTGAGGTGCTGCAGCTAAAACCTTTCTCCTCTTAAAGCGCTTTGACAGCTCTTTCCTTCTGATGTTTGTGATGAAGAAGTCTGATAGGAAGATGCCACCTTACAAGAGAAGAGGCTCCCCCGTGAGTTATCTTCTATAGCTGTAAACAAGCAGTGATGGTTTCTTCCCCTGAGGTACAAGGTGAGGCAGGCCAAAGGAAGCAGAGGCAACGATTTCCCCACTAACAAACCTGGAACTGCAAGAGGGAAGGTTCACAAGGTTTGTGCACAGGAGGTAAGTAGCAGACTTCAAAACTGAACCCAAGATAGGCTGACATCCAGCCCCAGCTATAACCATGTAGGCACCTCCGCTGCCTCCTTCTGATTGCCAACACAGGGGTGTAAATCCAAGTGAGCAGTGCCGGGTGCTTTCAGCTCCTACCTAAGTAGGACTCAGAGGTGCTGCCCTTGGCAGGAAGGTGGCACTGGACCTGCTCTAGGTTCGACCTCTGCCACCCCCAGGCTCTGCTACCTACCTGCGTCAGCCACCTTCCCCTGTTTCTCATACATCTTTAATCCACCAAACACATGTGGGAGTATTGGAATTAAAAATAGCAACCCAGAAAAAAGGAATTGCTGTGCAGCCGGAGAGTGGCTCTGCAGTGATTTATTCATCCCTACACATCCCTCTCATCCCCGGAGCTGCTCAGGTGGAGCCCGGCTCAGGGAGGGACAACAGCCTTGTGGGTGTCTGTTCCCTTGATCAGCAAGCTGAATTCCTCACTGGTCACATCTGTCTTTTCATACAAGCTGCTACATGAAAACAGCTTAAACCACCTCCCTGCTCCCCTCCACACAGCCTCCCTTCGCTTCTTACTCAATAACCTGACTAACACAGCCCAGCTCTCACAAACCCAAACAACAGAGTTAGTCCAGCCTTTTAGAAGGTTATTGGAACATCCTGTTCCATTAACATCAAACCCGAGTGGAAAGACACATGAAAAAGCTGCTGCCATGCTTCTGTTGGCCAGGGCGCTTTGGTGGGTTGCCAGCATGTGAAATTGCAATTAGCAAGAGACCACGAGTGATTTTCCCCCTGTGTCTCTGCAGGGGTGGCCCTTGGTTTCAATCAGCACGCTGGTAGCTGGGATTGTGATGGGCATTGCAGAGGTTGCTGGCAGCTTGATTGTCACTTGTTTGCAAGGGATTTTTGTAAATAACATTTTCATTCCCACAGAGAATCATTCGATTGCCAGAGCGACCATCGAACCCCCAGAGCATCCTGAGGCATGAGAGAAGGACAAAACCAACCCCAAACAGACTTAACTTCAAAGTAGTCTTCATGGTTCCTGCCTGGCATCCTGCTCCTCTTGCCTTTTGTGGTGTATTTGGCACAGCCTTTCACTGCTGCCGTCCTGAGCTGGAGCTTTGCAGGACCCCACTTAAGCATCCTCCCTGAGGATCCAGCCCAGCTGTGAAACCCAGGGGTACATGGAAGCTCAATGACATAAGAAGAATTAAAATGGAGGTGTTTGGCAGTGCCTCTCTGCTTCTGGCGGACAAAACCTCCCACTTTAACTGATAACATTAGCAAGATGTTAGAAGTTTGTATTGCACAAGCAGCTCTGGGCAATGGCTTCCGTGTGTGTGTGCTTCTCTCCATAGGCTCTCCTGTCTGTGGGATCTCGGCCCCATTTTTTTCTTCCATGGTTCCTGTAGGATACATACATGGATATTACCTTCCCCATCTCACTCCTGCAACATGGCATCACGTACCACCAACTCATTGACAATCCAGCCGGGGCTGCTTTGGAGCTGGACCAGCGTCTTAGCAGGCTAACCTTTCCCCACAAAGCTGCACTCCCTTCATTCTGAATCACAGCAAATGGTAGTCCTCGGAAACACGTAACAGAGGCATGAGTCCATGAGAGGATGGTCCCACCTCACTTTGCAGCAGGCATCCAAAAAGGAAGATGGCAATGGCTGCAGTAACACCTTGCCCTCTCCCGTAATTCCAGCTTCAGAGTTAGCCTGGGGCTTTGCATAGATGGATTCTACTAGATGTCTTCTACATAGATGGATTCCTACTAGAATAGATGCTACAAGGCTGGAAATGCTACAGTCTGTGTCTTAAGATTCTGACCTACTTCTGTAGCTCAGCGAGGCAGGAGGCTGTGCCAGACACCAACCCGGGTACTTGCCTCGTGGCTTCGGTGTTGCTTTCTTCTAGTAGCTGGCACTCAGCACCATCATCCCTCTACTGCAGGGGCCCATTTCTTCCCTATGGGAGCTGCTAGGAACAGCTCTGCTACTCGTACGCACCCAAGCATCCTTCTCTGAGACATAAATACCCAGGCTCGGCCGCTTCCAGAGCACAGACAGAAAGAAGCCCTCCGGTTTCCACAGCTCTCTATTGCTTTTGCTGGATTTTATATCACCTTGTCCTTAGCTGATGGATCTCAGCTGGGAAGCAGCTGGTCACTAACCACTGAAAAGGGGCCAATTTCTCCAAAAGGCACAGTCAGTGGCAGTCCTGCTGCTGTCTGCATCCATGCACATCCTCCATACTCTTTGTTTTTGAAGCTAAATATTATCTTTGTGTGAAGATTTGCTGAGCAATGAAAGATAAAGCAGTCTGGAGAAGAGGAGACGAGAGACCGGGAATGCTATTTATGTGGTGTCAAAAAAGCACCAGGTTTTACTGTTACGTATGATGAAGTGCTGAAGGGCAAGGTGAAAGAATGGAGATTTGTTAGCACTGATCTTAGGTTCCTCGCTGGCTGGACTCACAAAAGAGTGAGGACTGGGGAAAAGAGAGCATTTTGAGTGGCTTCAGCTGTATATTTAAGCATGAATCATCCTCCATTTATTGCAGTCTCTTTCTTTTTCTTTTTGGATGCAGTTGAATTTTCATGAAGGAATGGATGAACTCTGGCTACAGCAGATGTCATCGTGGAGGTTTTGGGGGCTTTTTAATACCTGACTGCAGCTCAGTATAACAGGCAATACTGGGCTTTCATCTTTCACCACTACTAGCTATAAAATCCAGGGGAGATGATGCATCACTTGAGAAGTAGAGCACTCAGTGCGTCAGGGTACAGACCAAGAATTAATTGTGGAAGGAATTTAAAGATAATCCATTGAAGAGGAGACACACTTGAGAACATTGCAGTCTGTTCAGACTCCAGAGAGCCAGTGCACAGTGACAGCAGCTGCGGCAATGTGTTACCATAAGGCTTTCCTGAAGGGATGCAGGAAGAATTTGCTGGGAATGCAGTAGCCAGTGGGAATATGCTTGGCGTTTACAAGGGAAGCTCTGGTAACGTGCTGCAATGGGAGCAGGGAGGGTGAGGTTGGATGGGGGAGCTTCCAGCTCCAGGCTTGAATTTCTGCAGGAACAGGAGCTGAAAACAGCCAAGGTGGGGAGAGGACAAGAGCTGGCCAAGCACAGGGTGATGCTGGCACCTTTACACAGGCTGCTGGGGAGCAGGCTCCAGTTTCCACAGCCCACCAGTACGAACCCAGCCACCTCCAGCAGGGTGGTGGACTGTGGAGTCTGCAGGCTTGGAGGCACACAGAGGAGTGCTGAAGCTGCCATGCTCTATGGCAGCATCCTCACATCCCGGGGGCTGCTTTAGCGGCTCCCTGCATGACTGCCCTGCTGAGCTTTCCTTCACAGCATTTAAATCTCTCCTGAACAACTGCGTTGGTGGCAGGGCCCAACCTCTGCCACGCTTTCTGGATGCTGGGAGCTCTTTGTGGCTATTATTGTCCACCCTGCCCTTTATGCAATGCCAGCACTGCCGCTGATTTATCTGCTGTATTGCAGGGCCTTTTTCAAGACCCTACTTTCCCATGAGAGTGTTTTGCACTGATTTACATCAGCTGTAGTGGAGCAGGGACTGAAATGGCCACGTAACTGGCCTCAACCTGCTGGCTGCAATAGGGAGCTGTGCTCTGACATGCATGCCCCAGAGGTATGGCTTCTGGGGAGAAGAACAGCCAGAGGGTCCAGCCAGTGCAGGCTGTTTCTTTCTTCACCCGGAGTAGTTGTAGAGTCCAAGCAGGCAGGATCTCCTACCGCTTTCTCTGATTAGATCATCACTTGTAAAGAAATTCCCTTTGACAACCAACCATCATTTTCTAGTGCTGATTTTCCACAGGTGTCACCCAGCTCTCTCCTGTACTGCATCATGCACTTTCTTTCCAGCTAAGTTCCTGTGGCTTTCACGCCTTTTGTAGCTTGGGCAAGTCACAAAAAGCAACCCAGACCAAAACTATCTGAAATCAGATGAATTTAAAAGCTCAGATTCTCCCATCTCATGCCTGTAACCAGCAAAAAGTGCCCCTACAGCCCATCCATCAGTGAAATTGCCTGAAGGATGCAGTGCCCAGAGTAGAGCACCAGGGCAGCACCCTTGGCTGGCTCCACGGTTGCCTCTGCTCAACAGCTTCCCCTCTGCATTGCTCAGAGTCCTGGTGTGGAAGCTTCTCCTTTTTGGTGTATTGGATTGACTCTAGCAGAAACGTATGGGCAAGAATAACAGTTTGAAAGATGGGAATTGGTTTGGTCTGTATCTGTCCTGCTCTCAGAAAGCACAGGGTGCTTTGCTTCATCTTACGTCCATTTCTCTTCCATGGATTTTGTGAAGAGTCCAGAATTTCCCTGCTGACTCCTGACCAAGGCTGGATAATGGACTGTCCTTAAGCTTTTGCCAATGGGACAGGGAGAGGTGGGGCAAGGGAAGATGTTGTCTCTGTTTTCAGTACCAGTAGCAATTACTTCTTCCATCTGGAAGTCCAAGCTGACACTATTAGAAAGCCATCATTTTTTAGAGGCAGGGTTGGCCTGGCCTCAAACCAGAACAGGAGCCTTGAAAACCCTCTCCAGTTGTTTCCTTCAGACAAACCAGAAACTAGGCATTTCTGCAGTGAAAGCTTTCCTCACATTGTCACACTGAGACTTAGTGACTCAGAATGACAGTAGAAATAGGGGGTTAAATGGTAGACCATTTACTGGTTATTGTTGTCACAAACTATAATTAGTTGACCTTCTAATTGCCTTTCTAAAAGGTTCCTGCCCCATTTCTGCCCCCTGCCTCCATGCCACAGGTCTCTGCCCCCTCAGCTGTGCCAGAGAATGAAGCAGTGATCCTTTTATGGCCTGTCTCTAACAGAGGGGACACAAATCTCCTCCCCTTGTGGGTCTGTGGGAAGGATGGTAACTGGCAGTTACCGTTTGTACCTAATGCATTACTGCTGGGCAGTATTTACAGAGGTAAAATCCCCATCTGAAGCTAAAGCAGGGGTGCAGCTCAGGGTGACAAAAGCCCTGTCATCAGAGCAAGTATATGAAGAAGTCGATGTCAGTTTAATTGTCTTTCTTAGCACTAAAGACCTAGTGCTAAGAGAGAGACAAGAAGAGCTCTCGTATGTTCCTTGGCTGATGATAAGCTCTGATTTACTCCCTTGGTTAGCAGCCTGCAAAAGGAAGTGTGTTGTGCCATTCAGAGGATGCATGGAGGCTTTGCTATCTGCCCACGCTGGTCCTGTGGGATAAGGAGAAGGTCTGATCTTGCCGTTTAATCTGACCCATGCTACCTGTCCTTTCCCATCTCAGTAGCTTGGGTGTCTGTGCCATTCCCCTGGTGCTTCCTATTGCAGCTCCTCTCCAGTGTGTGTGTAGAAGGGAGGTTCACACCCCTCCAGAGGTGAATGGAGCCGGGACCATCGGCTGGAGACCCTCAAATCCTTCTGAAGGTGGGGCTTTCTCCAGCCAGTGGTCCCAGCACAGTTGTGAGCCAGAGGTTTAAAACCAGCATGTGAGCTGGGAGGGGATTAGCACCTTGCCCCATCCCCATGGTATTTGCCTTACAAAACAGTCAGAGATGTGGGTTATTTTCTGCTACTAATTAGAATGGTTTTAAAGCTCCGTGTCTCTTTCCTTGTTCACTTCTAAGAGGCAGTGCTTATTTTTAGGAGAAACTACTCACCAAAAGTAGGTTTTCCTGGTCATATCCACGATAGAAACGTCTGTATTGCAGATGGCAGCATGTCTAATCCTCAGGAGATAAATTTCCTGGAACAGAAGACACAGTGTGAATCTCACAGCATCATTTAAGTAACTGTGCCTGTTTAGGAGAAAACCAGCCAGCAATACAACACAGTTATTTAAAAAGCAGCGTCTCGGCCATCCATTTCGGGCTGTGCAGAAACAGCTCAATCTTTCTCACACTGGTTGTGGCTGCAGAATCAAACCTGGGTGATAAAAAGGTTGGCTTGAGCTGGGAATTGATGAACAAATCGCTCACTGATCACGGAGGTGATTCTTCACTGGCACAGATGGATGCCCTCTGGTTTCTTTCCCTTCTTCAACCACTATAACAATGAGAGAAAAGAAGTTATTACCTTGTGGGGGCAATTACTGGCTCAGAACTAGCTCATAAACCAGTGGAAGAACAAGGTCTTTAAGGGCCTCCCAGGGTCTTGAATGTTGCCCATCAGCTTTCTCCTTGTTCAAGCTGAATGGACCAGCTATAAGCTTTCATAGATGGGCAATTAAACAACCAGAGAGAAACACTCCACATGCTTGCTAGTGAAAGGCAATGCCTGATGAACACGAGCCTTTCAGATCAGCCTTTGCTGCGTAAGGATATTGTAGGGCAAAAAACATTGTACAAACAAGTTGAGCAAGAAAAGTAGCAGTGAAATAAAACCGAGGTTTTGACTGTCCTGAGAGACCAGGACTATAACACTGGTGCAAAAGGCTTTCATATTTACCTTTTAATATTGCTTGCTAACTACAAACTAGAGAAGAGTAGGGGCAAAGAGTACCCACACATGAACAGCGGGGTTGAAAATGGAGTATTATCCCAGGTGATGCGTTTCAAAGCAATCTGCTTTTCAGGGGGGATTTACTAATGCAATAAAAAGGGGGAAAATATGAAATTACGTCTGAGGTAGATATTTGTTGTATCTCTAAAAAGACGGGCTCCTAAGGCGAGTCTAGAATATAGACAAAGCCCATGAGCAGAGAATAATAAAACTCATGGTTTTGCCTCTCCATCTGCCCTTCCCACTCTCCCTCTCTGCTTAAGTCTACAGAGAAAGACAACCTGCAAACACTGATAAAAGGAGATTCAAGACAGAAGCCCCAAAACTCTGCCAGAAGGCACCAAGACCTTTTCCCTACAGAACTCAGCAGGGTGGTGGAGGGAAAGCTTCGCTTCATCTCCTGTCTCCGTTTCAAAAGGTTGGGCATCTGCCCTTTTAATCCAGCCTTCACTTAGTGGAAGGGGCCTAAGATGCTTCTTCCTTAGCTGCTCTGCTCGATATCCTTTCCCATCCACCCAAGCAGGAGGTGTTTGGAATAGAAGCTGCTCTCATTTCTGTTACCCTTGTCTGATAAAGGAGATAGCAGCTTTTATTGCAGCTTTCAAAAATGATTCCTACTGTGAGTTACCAAATGACTGAGGCCACGTGGAGTAGGTAGGAATTGTATGAGCCTGAAGTTACTGAACCTTCCTCTGCAAAATCCTTTCAAACATCCCTCATACAGTGTTATGTCCTCTGTCACTACAGTGAACTGCAAATGTTTGTAGATGTCTGCCTGTGTACATCAGTGCATCTATTTCTTTATATAAAAGAACCATCTCCAAATGAATTGCTGCTGTTCAGCACTTGTGACTATGGGCTCAGACCAGAGGCTGGTGAATCAAAGTCAGGGGAAGAATTCATATTTTTAAGCATAAATCTCTCTTCTTGGTGGTTTCCATCACAGGATATCTCACATGTTAACATCCGGTGTTCTCTGTTGGATGAAGGCAAGGAGACACAGGAGAATACTCCCTCGGTGTAAATCACAGCCCACAGCCAGGAACATGAAGGATATTTGTTCAGCACACTGGCTTTCCTGGAAGAGGAACATTAAGTCAACAAAACACTGACTCTAAAGGAACACTGTCAGCTCCCAGTCCCTCTAACAGAAAATATTCCATCCAAGCCTTCTGTATATGGAAAAGGATCTCTTCTGACCAATGCAAGTCATTGCTGTCAGAAAGAATATGTATTACACCTTATCTAGATTTATCATTGGCCCTCAACATTTGAAATGTTGAGTTACATATGTCCTCTTAAGCCAACCCCTTATTCTCTATAATACTTTTTTTCACCAACACATACCAGTCAATCATACAAAAGAGCGTGCCGATATGATGCATTCTTCAAATGTAACTATGAAGCTACAAAGATTATGAATATCTAAAAGGAATCCTCTTTGGGAAGGGACCAAGTGATGAAAAATCATCATTCCCAATGTGATTGCGTCAGAAGGTTCTGAGCCCTTCAAAACTGTGGACTTCACTGACACCTTCCTAACTACCAGTGCCTGATTTGCTTTATGTACAAGCTGATCATCTGCCTTGAGGATGTATCACCAGTAGTCATAAGTCATAAATATTTCACCGTGTAACTGGGAAGTGCTGAGGTTTTTGGCAGCTCAGTACACGATGACCAGATCTCTGGGTAATTGACTTTCTTTTAGCTGGCACTTGAGTGATTTGTTCAAACAGAAAAGGCAGGATTGTGTCAGGTAATTGAGAGAGTGAAACTTCAACCTTATTTTGGTCCTGTTCTTGTGCCGGTCCTCATTTACTTGACTTCTTCTGAAAAATCATCAAATCTTTAGTTCCCAGTTTTAGCAATACGCGAACTGATGCGGCTGAAGTTATGTATTTGATCATGCTGTAAAGCTCTGGAGCCCTCTGCTCTGCCGTTTTGTTATTGTCTGGCCTGAACATCAGAACAAGTAGGGCATCAAGTGGAAAACAAAAGGAATCTCAGACACTTAATTCTTCATAGACTCTTGCTTGTAAATTAGGTTTATCAGAGTGTTTTGGTATGTAAAATAGACATGAAGGAAAAGTCTCCCAACTCGATCAGCAATTGTAATCGTCCTCATTTACTTATTGCTTTCAACTGGTTAGAAAATGCAGGCAGAACAGGACTGTTACTAGAAGACAGGCAGATACCCTGTGCTCTTTGGCCATGACAGTAACTGTATTATGTCCCAGGAGAGGTATCGTACCACGAAGCAGACAATCAAAACGTGCCTGCTTAATTCAGTGACTTTGTACAGTGCAGAGTGAAAATCCATTTGCTTTGCATTCACAGCATGGATGAAAAATGCACCCTAACCCAGCCGAACTCCAAGGGTTTGATTTCCAATTGCACTTTTCTGCAGATCGTCCCAATGATTGCTGTGGAAGTGACACACAGCAGAAAGGTTTCCTTCAGTTCATCTTGGAGGGAGGGTGCTTCTTGTCTTATCATCCCTAGTAGGTGAGGGTACCAAGGCACTTGCTGCCAGTGGGGCATATCATCTTTCCCACTGCCTGTCTTAATGAGTGCCTGCTTGATCCCTCTCTGCAGAAAATGGTCTTCCTTGTGCCAAACAGTTAATACCGGAGCCTTGGGGATGTCAGCTGGATGCTCTGCCTCCGTTCCTTTCCTGCTAGGTAGACTGGTATATGTGATCAAGACTGCACATCTTAAAATAGCATGCTGGAGCCTGTGCTGCTCAGCACTCTCCAGTGTTAGCTAATTGCCACAGCATCTCAGCCCAGCACTCACCAGGGACCCGTGCTCTGCACTGATTAGGAATTTGTACACACAGGGAAGAGTGTGGGGGAGAAGGACAATGATAAAGCAAAAGAAGATCAAATCAGATGGGAAACCAGGAAAACAGGGAAAGAACAACCAATAGATAGAGTTAGGAGTGTCAGGGATGAAGACAGCAACTCCCACAGTATGCACGAGTGTCCCAAGCTGGGGGACAAGAGACGAAGGGTTTGATTTCTCTTTGTTTGCACCAGCTACTGCTGCAGAGTGATGCTCCTGCTGGTGCCAATGCACACAGTGAAGAAGAAGACCAGGAGACAAGAAGACTGGCCTCTTCAGAGATGAGAGCACATCCTCCAACCCAGGAGAGGACCTCCAAGGAAAAGGATGGCTTCCAGAGAGAAACGGGCAAGGTTAGCTTGGGGGGAAGAAACCAGGAAAGAAGCCAAATGCACCTGCAGAACCCCAATGGGAGTCAAACACACACAGCCACAGCCAGTCACCTGCCTTCATGCCCTGCCTGCCTGTATGGGCAGAGAGCCACCTAAGAAAGCCTTCAGACACACCACATTCTGAGTGTGCATCCCTTCTGGGCTTAGGAATGATGATGCATACAGCCTGCAGGCTTTGTTCAGCACAGGTTTAGGGCTAAGGTCTTTCAAGACCAGGCCTGTTAGATTGCTCACAACGATGTGACATCCTGCTCATCCATCCCAAACTCACAACAGCATGTTTAAAGCGTCTTGTTTGAGAAGATTTTCTCACCTGCCTTGTCAAAGGTGTGCTACACACACTTGCAATGTCACACGTTGGCGTAACCAGACTCCCACTAATGAATACTGAAGATAGGCCCAGAGTTACAATAGAAAGGGGCATAACTCCCAGCTTCAGTCCATTTCTGGCACATAATGTTTGGCTTTCAGTGTTATTGACAAGCATAATCACAAAACTCCCACTTTCTTTCTACTGAGTAAATCATCCTCTTGTTCAGATGCAGCCAACGAAGATGTCCGTGTTTCCACAGAGTCAGCCCTTGAACTGGTGTCTAGAAGATAAAAGAGGCCTGAACAGCTCTAATTCTCCCTAAAATCACACTTTCAGAATCCCTGGTCAGTTTTGCTTTATTACAGTGTTTTGCAAGAGTGAAATTAGACATAAACACAATGGGGCAAGGAAGTTTTGCCTCACTGAAGAACTCCCCCATGCATCTCTCCTCATAAGAATGGATTGAGAACATATAATAGATAACATAAAACACAAATCTGAAGCATGACAGCATCAGAAGCATCTCAATCACCCGCAGAAGTGATCAGCAGGTTCTGGTTACTTAGCAACTCCCGCAAGCAGCTCACTTCAGCAGCAGCGCATTAGGGGGTAAGTGGTAGACACGTACCTGGCTCTAATGCTCTGCTCTATTCATTGGCAGAACCAGTGGCAGGAATCAGGAAAGGTTTGTTAAAGACCTCCATTGGGAATGTCTTTGAGGGCCCACTCTGCTGTGGTACTGCATGGTAGGCGACAGGATTTGTCTCCAACACTCTGAAGGCAAGGTAGGGCATACAGGGGAGATGAACAGGTAAGCAAGAGTACAGGCAGTGTCCCATAGGGTTACTTTTAGAAGAGACTGGATGCCAATAAATTGCCCTCTGCAGCTCTGTATTGATCCTAATCACATGTCCAACTGATGCACATGTTCTAGGAATGCAGCTGGTTTTAACTGGGAGGCAACAAGCACGGGGGTATCGC
>JAVHNF010059348.1:0-12152 GCA_034783455.1 Micropsitta finschii | reverse complement strand
AATTTCAAAATCAGTTCAGAGTAAGAGCATTCTGTCTCACATTGATATTCATTAATATAAAGATAAATGCTAGAATGTCCAAATGCAAATGAGTGAACACGCTTCACTCTATCCTGATTTTTTACCTGCACTTCAAACTGTGAAGCTGCTATTCTAAAAAAGCAGAAGAAAAGTACCATACTTTTGACAAAGCTGTAGGCAACAACCCATACCCTGAAGAGCAACTTCCATATGGTTATGTGATACACTGTGCTGCTTTTCAGAAGAGCCTATCCCTAATAGATATGCACACCTACAAAACTACAATGTTTTCTCAACAGTTGCCAGTTATTCTGTTAATCCCTTAACACACTGCCTTGCTTTGTGCTCTGGAATAACCGAATTCCAAGGTAAAATACACATGCAACATGAGATGTTCGAAACAGGAGCAAAGTGTGCCTGTGACCAGCCTCAGCCCTTCCAGGCACCAGCACCCTTCCTGAACTGTTTACCAGCAGCACCTTTTGGGTTGGGTTTTTTTTTTTGGAGGTGAGTGGTTGTTTCCTTTGTTCTCTTTAAGCCAGATCACTGAAGCCTCTGTTAGAATAACTGCATATGTTTTCCCTAGAGACCTTGGAAATAACTACTGACTTCTACAGACAGCATCTCTTTCCTATTTAGAAAAGCAGCTCAATTTACCAGCCCATCCTCCTTTCCCAGCAACAGGGAACTGTGCTATCAGGGCTCCTGAACATATTCAGCTGTGACCTACAGTCGAACGCCCTTAGTACATCTGCATTCTGCACACAGAATAGGGAATGAAGCATTGACCTTGCCACTGCACAGAGTAAATTCTAAATATAGCAGGATTCCTAAATATTCCAATGTTCTTTCACCAGTTAACTGTTAACTCATGACAACGGGCAAGTATTTTCCCTTAGGCACACGTTTTTCCTTTGTTGTCCTCTTATTCCAGGTTAGAAGAAAACTGGGAAATAGCCAAGATGACATGCAGCTTATTTCTCCAGGTAGCTGGTTAAGTTACTTTAAGGGAAAGGTAAAATACACCCAGGACATGTGATGCAGTTAACAGTTTGAATTCTGCAAGTCAGATCTTATTCCTCAACTATCCGGGCTTTTGTTTTGTTAACTCTAGACCATATATATATATATAATATGGTGTTGAGGTATTTTAATTACAGTTAACATCACATTTGGGATGCTGCCTCTTTGGAGCAAAATGGTAGCACAAAAGATCTGCAAAACAGATTTTGTACTAAACATCCTAATGGAGAGCAGAGAGGAGTGAGGAGTTGAAGCATCCTCCCCAGTATACAGAGATGTCCAGAAGCATACGTTGAATCAAATGTATTGATGCAGGGCTTACAACACACCATAGTGCTACCATATAATAACAGCTGTTGCTAAAAGGAGATAAATAAAAACATCACACCCCCCTTTATTAGATTTATAAGAATCTCACAGTCTCTGCTTTGAGCAACTTCTGTTTTTTCCTCCTCTGTCAGTAAGGTTTAGGAATAGTGAAATAAATTTGTCCTTTTCCCCTGTAGCTGTTGAAGAAAATGCCTTGAATGCTGTGAATTGTCAGCTGAAGCACTCAAGTATTAGCACACTGGCCCGCTTCACAGGTAGCTTTTATTCCAATGTAACTATAAAGAGAAATCCTAAGGAAAAAAAAAAACCAAACCAAACAACACTGCCTTCCCATTTTGCAGCAGTGATTTCCCCCTAGCCAGGAGCTTGTCTTTGAGACCCGCCTCTATCACATTTTTACCCTCAGAACCAGCTCTATGATGGAGCACTTCCCTGCTGGATACTCAGCCTGTGTCCTCAGCATGTGCCAGAGCTTCTCCCTATAGTTGCTCTCAGAGTCTTGGCCAGGACTCTTCTATGCTCCCACAGACCTGTTTCCTTCTGGGGACTCTCCATTTCTTTTGTTCACTTGGCATCCAAATCTAAATTCTTTCATTAAATGTCAGCAACAGTAAAAAGCTATTTTGGATGAAGATTTCAATAGCAATAGATAATTTCCTGACTCCTTCATGAAGATACTTGGGTAATGCCTTTCTTCCACTTGTCAAATGCTTGAACACACCAGTATTTAGTGCAGTCGCAGGACGGGACACCTGAGCTGTGATTCCTTCCCTAGTTCAAGTATTTACAGCAGCATGGCATCGCAAGAGACTCACAGGTTAACTGTCCAAGTACTCCTGCTTCTTCCATGAGTTCTGTAGCCTGAGACAGAACCATAGGCCCTGTGCTAGGTGAAGTACAAATGTCTCATACTGCCCTAAATACCTGCCCCTCGCTCCCAAGTGTGGCATCCAAACTATACAGATCTGGGCCTAGAACTCTCCCTACTTGTTCTGAAGACTGTCCACACTTGAACAAGGGTGCTGAAAGGCAGCAAAAATTACACTGTCCTAGAACATTAAAATCCTGCAAAAAGAAATCCCTCAGTAAATGTTGTGCTGCACATTCAGCACTGACCTCTCAAAGTTTCCATTTCCTGTGATTCAGGATTACAACTGAAGTTTTTCTATTATTTTAGCCCATATTTAAGACATTGGAACACTTCAAGTACCAGATCAGAGGCAGATGGCAGGTTAAAATGAGGACTGGTGAAGGTAATAAAGGGAACATTATTATCATAAAATGTAGTAAGAATTCTAATACACAAAGCTCAATTATTTTTCCACTTAATAAAAAGCTTTCAGCAGGAAGTTTGCATGCACTTTGAAGCTAAGGATAGAGGCATTTTTACTAAAATAATACTAAGTGTGAGTTGCTCTTCCAAATTATTTAAAGAAATTTTATTTTATGAAGCACAAAAATCACAAGCATCCATGTAGCGCACTACTACTTCCGCAATATTTACCTTTATACCGCATCACTGGCATGTTGTTTTGCCTCTTATCTACCAACAACTAGGATTTGGGGAGTATATAGCAAAACAAAATAAACCGTTATTATGGAATTCATCAGAATTAAGAATTATGCCTTAAACAGATGTGCACAATTAAAACTTCTGGAGCAAAATCACAGCGAGAACAGGAACGTTACTTCCACCTGATTCCAGCAGTAACAGCCTTTAAGTAGCTGGCAATGATGATGATGATGCCAAATATGGGATGTAAAAAATTTCACCTTGCCTGCAGGTACCATAGCTAATAATAATAATAATAATAATAATAATAATAATAATAATAATAATAATAATAATAATAATAATAACAACAACAACACTAGTTATATTTCTACTTGTTTCCAATGCTGCTACAAGCATTTCTTTAAAATACTTCCATTCTTTGTAGTAAATGTAAATCTATGATTCCTCTCGGACAACTGAGCAACTTAAATGCTCGTGTGAAAGAAAGCAACATTTCTGTCATACACCTAACAGATAAATGGGTTTATTTGTTTAATGGAAACTATGACCCTTCAATACAACCCAACATCTGAGTTTAAGCCTTAAACATAATACATACATTTGTGCATAAATGCTGATCTCCCCAAATAAACTATTACTGGAGGAATATAACTTGACTAGCAAAACAGCAAAATGCTCAAATAAAATAGCTCTGAACTATACTGAATGACAGTAAAAGTATTGTCCTGTTCAACACCGACATACCTGACTCAAGAGTAATCCCTGCTCTGTCGCACAGTGTAGGTAATCTCTCTCCAGCTTCAAGCAGCAATAAGATGCAGTAGGTGGATCTTCTGAAAAGAAGATCCCATTTTTGTCTTCCAGAAGACTGCTGCATCTTCCTCAGGTGTACTCAAGTTGACATTTGTTATAGACATATTCCAACATGAAGCAATAATATTCATGTATGCATGTCAAGGACACCTCATGCCAAACTCTAACTTCTAAACTACTACAGGCATGACTTTCATCTTTTTAATCTCAAAAGTGTGGGAGCAGTCACCTCAGCCCTCTCAGGTGCGTTCATCTGTAATTCCCTATGCAGAATTTCAGCTGGCTGAACACTCACAGTAAATATCACAAGCTGCCACTACCTTTGTGCAAGAAAGACAAGGGAGAGAAGCGCAGAGCTCCAGATCACATGTAGTGCTGGCTGAACAGAGGCAGCTGATGGCTACAAAACCAGTACATTTAAATATATGGCACCTGAGACTCAGGGCAGTTCCCTTGGTAAATCTACAATTTAGAACACACAGCAACTAATTAGTTACAGGGAATAAAGGAAGTAAAACTGCTTTTAGGTTCGAAACAACAGATGAAAAACATCATTTCCAAAATGGTCTGAACAGAAGAGTCAAAATACAAGGTTCTTCTTCCAGGAAAGCCTCTTGAGAGTAACCCCTAATCACCACATTGCTGAGTTTGTCCATTTTAACAATTAGCATCTATGAAAGCTGGAAAACTTAAAGGTTTTCCAGCACTTCTCTTATTCCCTACAAAACCACAAAGTAAAAATGACATCATCTTGGAAAGCAATGCCATGCACTCATGCCGATACACAACTTGCTCGTTTTTCCTTTGAAGCCGTTTCAGCCACAATGCATTAGACTCCTGCTAGACAGCTGGTGTGACTTTGAAAAAGTCTTTCCAAAGGCCTGTACTTGAAGCAGACTTTTGCAGAGCTTAGAAATACAACTGGCCCATCCCTACTGATCCCCCGTGATAAACGTCTGACCTCTACATGGCAGGCAGGCCCTTTCTGTCTGCGACGAGAACAAATATCCACACCTAGCTCTATGCTGCTGTGGTAACTTCACTGATTTGGTTCACCACAGCTCCACTGTTTTGTCCAAATACTTGATAGTTAACTGAACATTATCTTTGCCTGCAAGTCATCTCACAGCTCTTGCTAGGAGGCTTCCAGATGTTAGTTTAGCTCTCTTTCAGTTTACAGCTGTTTCAGGTTTACTTTGTTGCCTGTTATAAAATCTCCAGCTCCTGTTCTAATTCCCTTCAGCCTTTTTTGAATTGTAGGGACATCTCCAATATTTCCATGAGAGAAAAACTCATTCAGAACCTTGTTCAAGGAACCTGTGTCACGTCAGAGCGAAAAGCAGAACAGCCACAGTAAAATACTTTGCTTTCTGTGTAAAGAAGCTAGAGCTTATGAAGAACAAGTACTTAAATGAGGAGCAAGTGCTACCTTACAAAGCAAGGCCAATATTTTCGCTATTGGGAACAGGCGTAGCTATCTCCCTTTAGGCAGACATACCACTGCAGTGTTCAAAACCAAATCCATTACCAGTATTAAATGTTATATACATTTAATTTATATACAAGTATATAAATCCAGTACTGAACACAGATTGAAAATTAAATCCTCCTCTGTCTTCCTTTGCATACGTGCATTTTTGTAGACAACTCTTTCAAACATGACATTCCCCAAATGTGAACCCAGTCTTCTAAACATTCCGTATCCTATAAAAGAGGTGCATTTCATGTTTTGTATAGAAGAAAACTGTTTGGGAATCCAGTTTTCCACCATAGGTTCAGTTCTTCCTCCTCCTTGTGCAAGCTTTGAAATAAAATAACGCCCAGGGTTTTATCTAGTTAGAAATGCAACATGGTCTGTTGGGGTTTTTTGTTCTGTTTACCATGTCCTTTAATAAAATGTCCTTTCACATCTGGTTCCCAGAAGCTCCTAAGATTCTTAAACAGTTCAATCATTTTATTTTCCATTCTTTCCTATGAAGATTCCAGGGGGCTTTGACAAAGGATGGAGAGAAAGAGAAGAGTAACTGTGATCTAGAACATCATATACACACTATTAGCATTATCAGTGTTAACACAAGATATTCAGAGTGAAAGAGTATATTTTCATTCAGTCTAAACATGGACCTTTAAGCAAACACACCTGGATTGAAGGAAAAAGCAAAATACAATTTATCCTGGGACACTGGAAGTCAAACTGCAAGCAAAAAAAATAACTTCCAAGGATGGTGGACACCACACTAAATTGCACTGAGTAAAGCACAAAAAACTAAGTGAATGTGACACTAAAGAAGATCCATTTTATCTTTGTCAGACATACTTTTTGATACAATTAACCCACAGCTGAGAATTTTCCTCTACATCTGCTAGCCTAGCACTCTCAGTGCTTTATTTAGGTGGTCATTTAAGATTCTTTTATTAGAATAACTGAAATAAAGTTGTCAGCTCTACAAGGGATGTCAAGGTGGCACTTATCAGTTGCCGATTCAGATTTACAGAAAGGTCAAATTGTTGAGCAAGGGTTTCTGTAGGCTGAAGCTTCTATATTTTCCTGCCTCCTAGAAGGATTAGAGCAAAGCCATACGTACACTGCCCAGAAGGATGAGTGTGAACAGCAGACTCAAGCAGTAAATTGCAACAGACTCCCAGCTGAAAAGTAGACCCAAGCAAATGAACTCTCACATAATAACTGCCACCAATATCATGTTTTCTGATGATAAACACAGGTGTCTGTGAAGGTTTAGGCCTATTTCATCCTCTTGACAGATAAACCCTTCTGGAAAAGCAAACTCCCCCAGTGAGCCACTGGCAACATGGACACCCTGTTGTACAAGAGTTAATCTGAACCAATATTGGACAACATCATTGCCTGTTAAGAAGAACATTTATTACTGAATTCTGGTTTGTCTGAGAAAGCCTAGAGATTATTCAGTACCCTGCTATCGTAATGTTCATAGTAGTTACAAATCCACAGTTAGCTCCATTTAATAGACTGTATCTGGGAATGCAATTTTGTCTCCCCGAACAAAAAAGCCCCCAAAACCCAAACAATTTTTCCAACATTAATTACACCGACTGCACTGCAGAGATCATGCCAATGGTGGGCTCTTTTTATACAAACTAAGCTCCTTTCACCCACTGCAATATAACAGCCAAGCAGAAACAAAAACTGTTGCAGTGCAGAACTGGCCATTACATTACATTCCCTGTCACACATCTCCCAGCTCAGCATGAACCATACAATGAGACTGCAGCTTTTGATAAACTGAATGTATTAATTAATTTTGCCTGCCAGCTCACCTTACTTGCACATACTGACTTGGTATTAAATAGAGTGTCAGGTGTTCCCCTCTGAAAAGACACGGACATGCTTATTAATTAGCTTTGCCTGCCAACTCACTTTAATGAGTTGTTGGATTACTGAATAAACCAGTGTTAGGCTTTTCAGTAAGGTTACTTTGTACTGAGCCTAACACTTTATTGCTAGACTATTATCTAGTCTTTCCTCTTGCCAACACACACCATTAATGCTTACTGAGTTCATGCTGAAATGCACTTGAATCCTTAGACTACCGACCTACCAGAGCCTTCTACTGTACTTCTACTTCCAAACACCTTCTTCTCTAGTTTCCCAGTCTTTATAGCACTTCCAATGAACTACAGACTTTAAAGCTATTATTTTTTCCCTTAATCAGTCTTTTATGATGTTGGAAACTGAATGGGAGAGTAAGGAGTACTGATGTTCAGGCAGAAACAAAGCTCCCACTATAAACTTTGATTTGGAAAGAACTCTTAGGAGTATGTCTCTGTTGACTACTAGAAAAACTACCTGGCTTACTTGTCTTTACACACTGAACTCAGTATAACTAATTAAGGTTCTATAAATCGCTATTCCAGAGTCCTCTTAGTGCTCAAAAGCAAAACTATCCTGAGTGCTATTCAATAAGCACAATGAGGCCTCAAGTAGGAAACAGTTGACTTTAAACTGCTTGGTAAAATAAAGATATTTTAAATAGAAGAGTATGTGCTCATATTCTGCTTTATCATTTTCAACATTTTCCTATCAAAAATGACTAAGATATTAAGGTCTTTTGATGGCTATTTTTTTTTTAATAATTACATCTCGATTTCTTAAATGACTCAAAGCATCAAAATCCATTATTTTTAACAACACTGTAAAACCGTATCAGTTAAAAAGACTGCATCATAAACCATGAATGTTAAATTAACGATATCATTGCAAGAAAGTATTTCGAATTATTGTGATATGCCCAAAACTCAAAATTTATATTGTTTTGCTTAAGAAGAAAATAGAAATTTCACTGACTGAATAAATGGTTAAACCAGGAGACAGAACTTAATAAAAAAATACTCATGTGCCTGAAAACATGAACACAAGTAGTCAAATTTTCCCATCATTTAAACCAAGGAACTTCACCCTGTAACTTTTACACTGAATTCTATCACAGGGAAAAGCGGCAGAAGTTTTCATAATTCATTTCTTGAAAAAATATTTTTCTTGAAAGCCTTTCCAGCCAACAACTACTTTCATTTGTTTAGTTAAAGATTCAGAAATTAATACCGATATAATTTTAAATGGTATGAAAATTATTGTGTAATTTGGGACTTTTTTAAAGCCAGAAGCCAAGTCTGACAAATGCTGGTCTTAAAACAGTATCAGCTGGTAGCTGGTACATACATTTGCAGACGACCAGTTACTCATTTGATACCCCTCACTCAGTTGCATCAATTCTATTTAATATCTCAAGTATACTTATTCACAGTCACGCTGAAGTATTTAACAGTCAACATCAAATCTGCTGCCTAGACTGAAAACTCAGTATAGACATAACTGACTAGCTGTACCATCACCACCAACCTGTAGAGCAACCTAAGCAGATAAAGAAGACCCAGTTCCACCAGAAGGCCCAAGTTCAAGTAGGAGAAACAGTACCAAGCAGATAAAGGAGATACAGCTCTGCCCAAAGGCCCAGGTTCACATAGGACAAAACCATCTTCCTAACAGCAGGGAGCTCAGAAGCTAGGATCTGTGCGTGCCTTCCTCCAGCTCCGCTCTCTGTGCCAATTCCTGTACCCAGAAGGCTTGGAAGCACCTCCTCAGGAAGTCCTGACCCTCTTTTCTGAAGTAAAACCAAGCCACTTTTCAGAAAGATCCTGTACATACAGGAATCCATTTTGGAGATCTCTGTATGGTTTTTTACTATGGTAAAAGTAATAGAAGGACTTACTTAAAAATACCTAACAAACTGGTGGGAAAAAAATCCTAACCAATGACTAAATAAGGCTATACTGCCCTACTGGGAACCACATTTCTGGAGTGGAACTTTTATGGCATAAGAGACAGGAACCTCAGCAAACAGAGTTTAAACCTGCTCCCCCAGCAGACAAGAGGAACCAGTCAGCAGTCACCATGCCTGTTTAACTACACATATGCTAGGGATTTTACTCACATTACAACACCAGCAAGAAGCAGCCAGTGACCAGCAGCCCCTCGGTAATCCAACAAGGTCACCGTGACTTTCACAGCCAGTCCCAGGCACATAAGATTATCAGTTTTTAACGACAAAATGAACTTTTTCGAAATACTTCAAGATGAAAATAGGTTTAAGTCCATTCCCCTCCTCCCGCCTCCCAAATTGAACCCAGCTGGCAAAAACTTCTTCATAAAAGGTATCATGGCAAGCTCATGAAACTGAATCCTTAAGAAGCCCAGGAAGACTGAAGAAGCCCCCCAGATAAAATATAGTACTTTAAACCAACAGCACAAGTTAAATGGCTCAAAATAAGAGTAAGGGAGGAAGAAAGTCTCACTAGATCGTGGTGAGATAGTGACCTGATCAAACAAGAAAAATCAGTGTTTCCAAACTGGGTACCAGATTCAGGCATTCATTTTAAATACCTCCTTTAAAATCCAGGTTTCTGTCCTTACATGAACATGACAGGACAGAAAAGATGACAGGCTTGCAAAAGCACTGCCTGATTCTGTGGAAGGTGCCAGCAGTCACCATCACCCTAGGAACAGCAGCTCCGAGTGACTCATAGGAGCACAGCTGGCACCAGCCCTGAAGGGACACCTCATGTCCAAAGACCAAGGTGAGGCGTCCCTTGTAGCAGCTGCTGAGCATGGGAACATTTAGAACCAGCTAGGGCTGGAAAGGACCTTAAGATCATCCAGTTCCAACACCCCTGCCACAGGATAAAATATAAAATGCCTCTTACCCTGACACATTCATTTATCAAATCATTAAGAAATTAATAGCTGAAATATTAGCAGGAACGTAGCATGATTGCTTAGTGTTGATAACAAGGGTGGGTACTTGTACGTTGGTCCTGGAAGTTAAGTTACCAGGGATTTAGTTGGGGGTTTTGTCGGTGCTCGTTTGGAGTGGCTTCTTTATATGTACACGGTCTTTGCCCCACGACTTGTTTTGTTGAGTGTGCTAAAGTGTAGATGGGATCAGCACAATTGCTGCTGGTGGTTGGTCATGAGAAACAGTTTAATTCGGGTTTCTCTGAACTGAGATTTGTTTCTGAGACTTAAAACATTACGGTGAATGAAGTCATTAAAAAGAACCCACCAAACTTTGTATGTGTAAATAGGAGGGAGGAGAGATAAGGAAGGATCTGCAGATACATAGCGCTTGCTGAGAATCATATCCTTTTAAGATGTCCTGGGCTAGCCATCAGAAACCATCAGCTTTGAAAATTCACATCTTTTTATTCTGTGAACTGCTCTGTCCTTTTTGGCAACAGAAAGTTATTTTAGAAAGTGTAACTCTGGCTGGGTTTTTTTTACTGATTTACTCTTTTTGTACACTAAACTTGATAGCGATCATTCATTTTATTTCTGTGGGCTATCTGTAAACACTGTAATAGTTTTACACAATTGTTTCCCAGACCATAAGCCGAGCCTTCATGAATGGGAGCTCTGTTGAACATGTGATTGAGTTTGGGCTGGATTATCCTGAGGGAATGGCTGTAGACTGGATGGGAAAGAACCTCTACTGGGCAGATACTGGAACAAATCGCATTGAAGTAGCCCGCCTGGATGGACAGTACAGGCAGGTCCTTGTGTGGAAGGACTTGGACAACCCAAGGTCTCTGGCTCTTGATCCTACCAAAGGGTAAGGGACAGTGCTGTTTTTCAAAGCTTTTTGTAATGTTCTTGTAATGACAAGTTAAATTGGCAGCTTATACACCTCCATTTCTTTAGGGTCTTTGGGAAGACGATAAATGCTCCACAATCCTGTGGGTTACAATGAGAAATTAAGAACTGTCAATCATATTTTTCTGCCTTTATGTACTGCAATACCGCATGGGTTATTCCTGTTTTTTTTAATTATTATTATTAAGAAAATAAATGTAGAAAAAGCAAAGCATGCAGCTAAACACAGTCTTAGGTGATCTACTCTTTTGTTCCACTTGTCCTTGCAGATACATGTACTGGACTGAATGGGGAGGTAAACCTAGAATTGTTCGAGCATATATGGATGGAACAAACAGCATCACTTTGGTGGACAAAGTGGGTCGTGCCAATGACCTCACTATTGATTATGCAGACCAAAGGCTATATTGGACTGACTTAGACACAAGCATGATTGAGTCATCAAATATGCTAGGTAATCTAGTGTTATATTGCACCAGCCAGTACAGTGTGTGCTGGCCATAGTAAAACAGTTGAATAATACAAAATTGGAATAATATAATTGATATTAAACTTGTGTGTATATTTTTCTTACGAGAGGAAGTGAAAAGTTAAATGTTTAAGAATATTCTTTAAATATTCCTAAATTAATAACCATATAATGTTTTATAGTGATGATGAGATAGAATGTCACTTCTGTGTGTTGATATGAAAATGCCTGTGTTTTACCAAAGCAGAGATGAGCTCTGAGTTTCTCAGTGTGGGCAGCGTATAGATTCACTCTAAACTACCTCTGACTTTTCAAGCTCGACACTCATTTTCTGTTGAAGCATTATCTCTGTTTCCAGTTTCAGCCTAGTTGTATTAGTTGAAAAACAAATCCAAGATACAGCTTGCATTTCCTGCAGTCTGAAGTGTTGTGCAGCTGCTTCTGCAGTATATCATAACGTGTTTTGTGTGCAACTTTACACATCTTCATATCTTCCATTGGAATTTTGTTAATACATACAAGGGGTGTGCTGAGATTTACTGAACTTCCATACAGATTTTGACATGATAACTAACTGGATAAAAGAAGGAAACTCTGTTTTCTGCAGCTGACATAGAGCTTTTATATTGTCCAGATGTTCTGTAAATACTAAATGGTGTTCAAGGTTTTAGCTGAGGCAGATTTTTTTGAGAAAAAAAGAGTTAATATAAGTTTCCAAATGCCACACAGTGGATCAGTGATAGGATCAGAAATGGAATCCAGAAGTTCCTGACCTGACATCCTATCCCAGTACCATT
>JAVHNF010059339.1:0-29979 GCA_034783455.1 Micropsitta finschii | reverse complement strand
CTCTTGCAGGGGGGTTGGACTAGATGATCTTTTGAGGTCCCTTCCAACCCTTGGGATTCTGTGATTCTGTGAAAAGGTGCCACTGTGTAACCTCTCCCAGCGGTCTGTGCCCTTGTCTGGTGGCATGGGTATAATAATGCCTTGTCTCCCTACAGACTACTTTCACTTAGGTGAGGTGGTTAAAGCAAGTTTCTTGAGATGTGGTCTTTCTTTAATTATTTGTTTTTTCCCTTTCTAGGTTTCAACTCTCTTGTAGGTGGAATAATGGGATTTTCCATCCTTCTTAGTGCAGAGGTTTTTAAACATAATTCTTCTGTCTGGTATCTGGATGGCAGTATAGGAGTTCTAATTGGACTTACAATATTTGCCTATGGAATCAAGTGAGTATCTCCTGATAGCAGGTATTTCAGTATGTACAGCAGATGGGCTGTCTCTTTAGGGTGATTAAGCCATAGCTTTTAAAGGCTTACATAACTCCAGTAAAATCAGTTGCTGGAATTTATTAGACTTTGGGCCAATGCTGAAGCAAAGTGTATGGAAAGGGATAAAAGATTGTGTCTCACATCAGTTGGAAACAAGCCAGGGCTTAAAAAGGAATCTGAGTGATTTTAGAAGACTTTTGTATACCTGGATTTGGAAATACAAGGTTTGAAATCTTTGAAAAATTACCACGAATCTTGGATTAAGTCAATCCCTATTGCTTTTATGGCACATTTCTAAGTGCTCTTTTTTTTCCAGATACAGTTTAGATTAGAACGAAGGTGCCCAAGTTTAAAGAATGATGTTGCTAGTGGTTTCCATCCTAGCCTTACCCTATAGTAACTTCTGAAGTGTATGTTAGCCAGTCGTGTTTCAAATGTTGTTTCCATTGAATTTTAAGGTGTTTTTTCTGATTCATGACACCAGAAATAGAATAAAATCAAATTAAACTCTGCTGTGTGCTTCATTGCTGCCACAATTTCCCTTGGCTGCATGGAATCTAACAAAGGGTTTTTTGCATTTTATCCCCCTTTCTGCCATAAGAAAAAGAGGGAGATGTAGCGTCTTAGTTAATTGGAATTGTGCCTGTTGAGAAGCAGACCTTGGCCAGGCTGCAGGAAGCCGTCACCTGGAAGCTGTGTGGGCTTTTTTTAAACTTGGAAAATTAAATTAACATTTAATGGGGAATACCATTCTTGGAAAAATCCCTATAATTACTATTTCCATTATAAAATTAACTGTACTGAAAAAATGTAGAGGCAAATCCATACAAAACTATATATTTAAACATACCAAACAGCATCAGAAACATTGAAAGTCATGCTACACACATGCCATCAGTCTGCAGGACAGCCCACTCAGCCAGTGTGTCACCAAGACACAATGAATGCTGATGAAGGACTAAACTGAATTCTGTTTGTGCAACTACTTCAATTCTCCTCTTCTGTTAGACACCTTCCTCCCGCAGCCTAGTGTGGTACAGGTTGCTGTAACAGTCCCTGGCCCACTAATCCCGCCATGGCTTCTCCAGCCCCAAGTGACTGCAACAGTGCATCTCATTTCTCAGTGCAGCTCTGCAGCCAAGCTTCCCAAAGGAGAGCTTTTGTGCAGAATTAATTGCAGGGTGGGATTAATTCTGATCAGGAGAAAGCAAGAGAAGGCTGTTAGAACATCATTTAACTCGTAACATAGATTAGTATTTATAAGGAAAGAGAACACTCCTGTTCCAGGGCTTTCCTGTGTCTCTGCATCAACACTCTTGTGCTTTCCTCTGCAGGCTGCTTATCGATATGGTACCCCGTGTAAGGCAAACACGCCATTATGAAATGTTTGAGTGAAGATGACACCCTCTCCTCTGTAAGGACTGTAGAACTACAGCATCGTACATTTTGGCAAGTGGTGCCAATAGTATTTTCCTAAATATGCAGTTTGTTTCCCGTGGTCTGGTTTTGTTGAAGTTTGTTTTAATGGGAAATCTCTCTGTAAAACTGGCATATGTGCACACTGCTTGCAATTCAGCAAAACAGCAGCAGCATTATTTTTTTTTCCAAGTATGCTCTTGATTCCTGTGACAATAGAAAACATTCAGTTTGCAGTTTTAACCCAGCTGCCATGTTGTATATTCTGGAGTGAAAGTGTTCTTAATGGTGTGGTAAGCCTGTGGGTAAAGAAGTGCCAGTTTCAGATCTTGTTTTTTTTGGTTGTTCCTCGCCTCCCTCTGGCCTGTATTTTCCCAAACACATGCTGTAACAGAAGTACAATCCTTGCTAACCTCTTCAGCTAACAGAGTATCCTAGAGTCTGGACATCGAGAGCTGTGTTGCTTTAAACACTTAAGTAGCTACTTCCTCCCTCCCTTTCCAACAGATGCACAGAAAGAGCAGGTACAAACCGTTCTGTCACCAGAGAGATACTACTGCATTTTAATCCTAAATTATAGGAAACTATACCTCTACAATTTTAATTGTTTTTTTCTTAACAAGACACTGTTCTTAGCTTTGCATGGACCAAACAAGCACACACAGTATTACTGTACAGACCAAAGCCAAAAAGTCATGCAAAGAAGAGGAACTGCTTGAGAAATAGGATTTTCATCTTCTATTACACTATACGCAGACGTACCCAGCGTGTGTGACTTTGTGGTTGCTCTGTAGTCTGATGATGGCACAGCAGTGGCTCAATCTTGTGGTGAGATACAGATCTACTTATTAGATTTAGATTGTCCTGTAAAGTGTTGCTCACCTTCCATCACACATCTTATATATTACGTAATAGCAGGTTAAATTATTAAATAATCTTCATGTATAATCAATAATACTGGTATCTATTTTATACAGTATCTGCAACTAACATTTGAAAACTATTTCCAGAATGTATCATAGAACAAAGTCTTCCTGTATAGCAGCCTATTAAAGTGGATTCTCTGGCTATATCCTTTTTCTCTTCATTTTGTGTATTCCAGGTTGTTTTTCACAACACAGAACCGGTATTGTTGCTTCTGTTTAGCACAGGTGGATAGAAAATAGTTTGAAAAGGACCATGGTAAGTATCAAAGTAAGTAGTTAGAAATGGGCATTTCTAGCTACACAACAAGGGACTACACAAACTAGAGTAAATGAACAATTAGAAGGCTCAGTGTTTGAAGTACAGTGGGGGCACTCATTACAATACTGTTTTCACTGGTGCCTTGTGCTGCTTAATACGGTATTTCCCATCATACATCACTTAGTAAGTTCTCAGCCGGATACTTAAGGTTCTCTAGTAACAGCCAACTCCAAATGATGTGTGTAGGAAGGGACCACCCAAAGGTTTCACTGACTTGACAGCACCTCTATGAGGTGTACAATATTGAAAGATGATGCTCAGTTTCACTTGAAACAGAAAATTCCCAACAAAAGGGATTTTTTCTGCTGCTACAGTTTGTTTACACATATTTTAGATCAAGTTTGTATAACTATTTGTATGCAAACTTTATAATGTTATTGCTGTCAGTACTGATGCTGCTTGTGCCTTGCTGTCACAGGATGATGTTAGAGATCATCAGGTCACTCAACAGTAAGATGAACATAAGCACAACGCTTGACAAGACAAAGGAGCTACTTCATAAATGCATGCAGTGAGGACTTCAGGAGGACTGTAAAGTATAGGAGTCATCACTGTACACATCACAGGTGGACTTTTTAAAAGTGAAATACCACTCCAAGACTCTTCCTTCCTCCACATGTTCCTAACTTGTTATGCTTTTGCTTAGTCCTGATATTTTCCCATTACACTTCCTCTCTAACTCATAGTTCCATGAAGTGAACTGTGGAGCAGGTATTTCCGCACTATCTAGCTTTTGTCAAGCATTATGTAGGGATAGCACAAAGGGGAAGGAACAGCTTCAGACTGAGAGGGTAGATTTAGGTTAGGTATTAGGAAGAAATTATTTACTGTGAGGTAAACTGAAACAGGTTGCACAGAGAAGTTGTGGCTGCACCAGCCCTGGAAGTGTTCAAGGTCAGGTTTGAGGGGGCTTGGAGCAACCTGACCTAGTAGAAGGCATCCCTGCCCATGGCATGGGGGTTAGAACTAGATGATCTTGAATGTCCCTTCCAGCCCAAACTATTCCATGATTCTATGACCTTCAGCCACAGAATCACGGAACCAGAGCCTGAATGTAGCTGTATTAGACATGTTATGGTTTTGTTAGTACCATTTACCCTCTTCCACTGCTCCAGGGGGCTTTATGACTTCCCCAGCCCCTTTGCTAGTTTGTGAGAATGACACTTGGGATCTACTAAAAATGCTGCTTTGCAGGGCCATGCACACCAGCAACCTGTTTGTGGCTGAGACTTCTGAAGGGAAGTGAGGAGGTGCACTTGGACATGGCAAGATACTTAACTCTTGATACAACCTTTGCCACACAGAAATCCTTGGCCACTGGAAGTATGTAGGACATTCAAACCAACACACAGCTCTAGCATTAAATAATTCTGTTAAAATGCTGACTGTAAATAGGAGCACAGGACTTCGCAGATGTGTTCATGCATGAAACAAAGCTAAGCACTGAGTAAATGACATTTCTTCCTGGAACTCTGAAATGCTCTTAGAGGCTGTAAGTACAAACACCAGCTGTGTAGCCTTTGAAAAGGAGATGTGGTTAAACAAGTTAATCATACTTTTTCTTGTCAGATAAATTTAAACCAATTGCAGAAGCTTTTCAGTTACCACAGGTGCCTCAAATAATTTCTGATATTAGCAGGTAAATACAAGAAAATAACCAAAATACTTGTGATACTTAAAAGAAAAAGGACCCAGGAAATAATGGTACTCAGAAATGAAAGCAAATACATGCTGATAAAGCCAGCTGGCATCAAGGAGCTTTGTATGGGATATGACAATAGAAAATAACTGCTCACCCAATTTACTGAGAGACTCTGCTCTAGTCAGCCACCCTCAGTTTCTATATTAGTTTCCTTTATTAAACGTCTGAGCCAGTCAATTTTTCTAATGGTGCTATAACAAGTGTGCTTCCAGCTAAGCTATGCAAGGTTGGACTCTTCAAAAGCTCGACTAGCTCAAAAGCACTCTGACTAATCACCTGAAACTGGGCATTGGCCAGCGTAATACTTTCTTTGGTGATCACAGGCCACCTGAGCTTGTCAGCACTGCCAGGCCCTCTTTGTTGTGCACAAGATACATGGAAGGAGCTCCAGTGTACCTACAAGGACCAGGTCTGGCTAGTATAGAGCCTGCAAACTGACACTTTATGAAGTCTGGCCAAACTCAGGATTGCAAATTAATCCCTGAAAGTGACTATAAATCTGAGCAGATGTTTTAAATTTGGCCATATTGTTCAGCAGAGGAAGCTATCAAAACCTCTCACAGTAAGGATTACACCAGCTGCAGTCTTGAATCCCAAGCCCTGCCCCACGTGCAGGTTTATTTTAGTAATGGAAGATGATACTATTCCACTTACAGCTAAAAGACAGATACTTTTGAACCCAGATTGTCATCCAGAAAGCATCAGACTTAACATCCCTTGCTGATCTAGTCCCATTTCACCTGTAGCAGTAGTAGGCAAACTATTAAATAAGCATTATTCAACCATCCTGGAAAAATGGAGCCTCCAGAGTAGCTCCTTGCAGAAAATAGTCCATAAATTGATGTGAAGCAAAGAGCCCAGATCAGAAGATCCTCAGACATGGGCAGATTCAGCTCTAGGTATACCTGCATCAGGGAGTATGCTCTAGGGAGCTCATCACTAGTAATGCCATCCACATTTCTGTAACCCCAGCTGCCCATGACTAAAGGGTCAACATTTCTGGTACTCTTGTTTGTGGGCCAGCTCATGGAGATGCAAAGTCGCTAGACTATATTAATAGAATAGCTTGGGTTGGACGGTACCTTTAAAAGTCATCTAGTCCGTCTATTAAGCCTTAATAATACACAAAGCAAGAATGCTTGTTCCGAACAAGGCATTTTTCTCAAATTTATACTCAAGAAATAAATGTCTTGTCTACCAATTCCCTTTTGAAGTCTCTGAGCGTGGCGTATTACACAGAAGGCCAAGATAGCAGCAAGCTGCCTCTGCAGCACCAGAGATAAGGAACCACTGAAGCTGCTTGACCAGAGATTATCCCTGGGGTGCAGGGACTTGTGTTGATGCTTCAGTCAGAGTCTGCATGTAGGAAAGTGTTCTGCTGTGCTCGCAGCACCTGTCATTTCTTGCCACTTCTCCCAGGAGTCAGCTGTAGCCTGCACTAGGTGCCTTGCCACCAAGTGGTGCTGCAGCAAAGCCCATCGCTGAGCCTGGGCTGTGTTTATAGTAACTAGGCAGGAGTAGCCCACAAAAACACATTCCTGTGGCCTGGCGTCGGGGTCCAGGTTACACAATTGGAGAGCATAATTAAATCAAATAGCAGACAACCCAGTGATATTTCCCTCTCCTGTTCCTCCCACATTTGGGAGCTGATGTTTTCCTTTCAGCCACAAGACCAGTATTAGAGGCAGCCCTGAACAGTTCCTGAATTTCACCCATTTACTGTGCAGTTACCCACCGCAGTGAGCTCACCTAGAGCAGCTCAGGAGAACCCCCATGTGCGGGTCCCACGTGGGCTGACACCGGCACCAACACAACCAACCATTTTGGTGCAGCGAGGCTGACAGCACGGTCCGTCCAAAGCCTCTAAAGAAGGAATGCTCTTCCAAGTTACTGTGGCAAGTAAGTAGGAAGAATCCCATTTTGTCACCCAATACCACTGCCACCAACCCGTGTCCTGAACGTGCCCCTTAATGACAAAGGTCTTACTGGATTGTTACCTGTCACCTCCCTGCACAGCAATGAGTGGAGTGAAGGCAACACCTACTCTAAACTGAGTGACAAGGAAAGCCAATTTCCTTTTACTGGGGCAGACCCATCAATCAGAATCCAACCCTGCAGCACAGCCTTGGGCAAATCTCATTGATTCCTCCATCCTGTGGGGAGGAAAGGAAAGCCAGTGGGGGTCTTTGGGAAGTTGGCAGCTTTCACTTCAAAGATCTACTGTGCTGTTACTTACACAGTTGTTGCTGAAACACTGGAGGCTCAGGCCTTGGTACACATGCTTCTGAGGCAGTATTATTGTTTCAAGACTGTCTGTCCAGTGCTTTTTTTGCTTTGAAATTTCCCTTCTCACAGACGCACACGAGGCCAGGGCTCCTCTGAGGGCTGCAGCAAGTCTCCTGGGAGGAAAAGCCACTGAGCCAAGGGCCCACAAGACAAAGCAGGACATACACTGAAATTTAACAGCTGGAGTCTGTTTGGTGCAAACAGCATGCCATTTCTTTGGCAACAACGATTTACCACCAGGAGTTTAGTTAATGGGAATCTCCATAATCAGTAAAATAATAAAATGTGCAAGTCCTGACAAGCATAAACATCAATATGGGGCATTGCAGGGTGGTAAATGGGGCTCTGCCATCCCTTGCACACTGACAAGGAAGTGTCAGTGCAAGGAGAGGCTTCTTAAAGCCACAGAAGCCAAGTCCCAGCAAAACGTTTCCATCTGTGGACTCTCTCCCAGATGGTGTTTGACTAAACCCAGTCGAAGTGTGTGAAAGTTGAAGTATTTAGTACTGAAGCTCCCCCAATGATCTTTCCAATACAGCTGCATGGTGTGTGTGGTTTTTTATTCCAAGTTCCAATTTTTAGACATTCTTTTTCCATTATGTGACTGCAGCACAGCCCACATCTGACTCTAGCTACTCACCATTTTACAGATGTCTCCTTATAATGTCAGCAATGAACAACAATTAGGGAATGAAACAGGAAGGAAAACATTTCCAAAAATAACCAGAACAGCGAGCTGAATGAGCAGTGTGCTGTAGGAAACATTTGGGAATTGGGGTGTGTTGAAGAGCAACATAAGACGACAAAACTTTCACCCATTTCAATCTGAGGTGAGGTATGCCAAGGAAATACCCACAAAAAGGGGCTACTGGTGAAGGATATTCATGTACTTTACCTCACTGAAACAGCAATACAAGGCTCTTGTAGAAGCAATCTAGCAGAAAACCACTGTGCGTATCTACAATGCTCTAAACTCCCGAATTCTGTCCAGTGACCAGACCAGGCAGCTGACTAGCCAAAGCCAAGTCAAAAACATCCTCCCAACCCTTACCTTCTCGCTTCAGTCTGACCCAGTTATTTACACTTTACCAGTGTTGGTGTGCCATCAACTAGGGCAGGGAAAGTAAAAAAGATCCCAAGTTGACAGTTACCAGCTTCTGTTCCATTCAGATTTTACATGACTCAGTTATGTGTGGCCACATTTAATAAAACAAACCTCCACACAACAAACTTGGGAAGAGGCATTGCAGGAAGCAAGCAGTTGCTTCTCTCCAGTGTAGTTTTAGAAGTACATAGCAACTGTGCTACAAATTGACATTTTCTAAACAGACAAAAAAGAGTCAGTCTTCATTTTGTTTTTTTGGCTGGTTTGGTTACTTTACTATTTGTTACTGCACACTGCTCCCACGTTAACTGTTCTGTTACCCCCCAAACCCCTCACCATTGCTAGAAGAAGCTGACAACAGCAAACCATTCCCTCAGGCTCAGCTGGGCTAGCAAAAACAGAGAGGGGAGAAAGAGCCTTTTGGCAGAACTGGGACAGTGAAGTAACCTGGCAGCACCCTGTAAGGAGCTTCACTGGACATTTCTATCATAAGGCTTTTCTGATAGATGGGCTTGCAACCTCCAAGGTGATTTAAGGCAGCACTTTTCAAGTGCACTGAACACCTGCTCCACTACCCCCCCAGGCACAAGTTACCATCTCTCGGATGATTTTGGTGGACAGACCTTCCAGGGCCCCTCTCAGGTGGTGGCTCCAGCTGCCAAAACCTCAACCTGCTGCAGGAGTGATGCCTACTGAAGGAAGGCAGGCATGGAGTCCCATGTTTCATGCTTGAACTCGTGTCCCATATGCAAGTATTTCGTAAGCCATCCAAGCCTTTCGCGTTTAAACGTGGATCTTGAAAGACAACAGCCTCTAAAGATGTTATTTTACCACAGCATAGCTTTTATTTTTGAACTCTAGGGTGTATTACACCAGTTAGTCTTGTATATCTGTGCGCCAATGGGCAATTCCACAGTCTTTCTTGGGTGCTGGAAATCTCTAGAAAACCAAGAATTGCTACCTATTGCTGTGACAAATCTGCCCCCTACAAGGAAGCCTGAATGTATCCATTATGCTACATGGGTTTAAAGCAAAAAGACAATTACTTACCTGTTGTCCTTATGGCCAAGGTCACAAGCGCCAGCCACCAACACATACACCCGGCTTCAGAATTGCAAGGACAAGCCACACAAATGCAATTTTGGATCAATTGGCAGCTCACGGACTTCCCATTTAAGCACAAAGCAACCATCAATCCAAATCACACAAGAAAAAGGTTTATTGAAAAATAAAGTTCTCCCTAGTTTTTTTTCTACAACAGTGAAAACAAAGCATTTTTCTATGCTGTTAAAGTACAGACATTTACTCTTCTAGGAAAAAAAAGTAAATTAAAACCTTCCCATCCTATTGAACCCCAGGAACATGACGGTATCTGAACCACTGTGTTCTGTTCTTTCTGAATTAAACTGCTTGAACGTAATATACTGGAACACCACCATTTAAATAAAACACAGAATCGACCTTTCAGGAGAGAACTCAAACCAAACACACATAGCACCGGCCTGACCCTGAAGTTCTCATGTACGTACAAAAACTCTGTCTCCAGATCATCATCTGCAAAAAGCAGCAATCTTTTATTTTTTACAGATTTCAGTAGATGGGTTTTTGTTTTTGCCCTGATTTACAGTGCTGCAGAGATTGTTCAGATTAAGAGCTGCCCCAAACTGTCCTCTGCCCTCCTCTTTCACTCTGCAGCCCTCAGCTGAGCAACCTTGGGGGATCAACTTCTCCAGGCTCAAGTTAGCTTTGTAAATATTCTCTTATATTTTTCTTTTAGCTCTCTTAGAATCTTCAGGGTAACTTGTCTGATGAAATTTACTCATTGTTTCCTTTGGTAAAGCCTGCCATCTCCTCCTCCTCTGCTGTATTCCTCTGCAAAAACCAAATAAACCCACGGCCTCTTAAAAAAGGTCTTCATTGTCATTCCACTGCAACAGACCCGTTAATGAATGTAACAAATTAGTTCTGTATATAACCCTATTAAAATTAACTGCATTCACACAGCAATTTAACTTGATTTATTGTGTTCCTATTTGATACCTTGAACTACTTTGCAGCTGCTGGAATCCAAGCCAGGATGTGTTGCATGCCTTTTGCCAAGTGCATGGATGGCTCTATAAATGCCATAGACTTATTTACACGCTCTCCTTAAAGCCAAGGATTTTGCTGGCTCCTGCAGGACCAAGCTGGCCCCAACTGGAGCAGCACTGGCCAAGGGCTGGTATTTGCAGGCATGACAGCACAGTGCAATACAGATGGATTTTCCCATACAGAAGAGGAGCCGCATGTTATCATGCTGTAAAATGTGAGAACAGCAAGGTCTGTGGTGCTTCAGCTCTGTGAGTCCCTACACAAGGTGACAAATTCTGCTGCCAAACACTGTCCATGAAAGTTAATCGGCACCTGCTCCAGACCCCCCAGAGAGAAGGGTGTTACCTGAATTTTCCTAAAGCAGTTTCTGCGTGTGGAAGGTGGAGTTACTGCTCATTTTACTGAAACTTTGAGGACCTGATTTTATTGACCCATTTAATAAACAAGCGGCTCAATGCTGTTGAGAGAGGTCTGCTGAACTTGAACACGCTGTTGTATGGTCAGAACTGTATGAAAATGCAAAGGATTACACCTACAAGATACATTGGTAACAGTTGCACTTTGTTGTTTTTCCCTGGAAGAAAGAACATGAATGATGCCTCCCACCTGAGGCCTTCTGGGGTTCAGCTGCTAGTATTTTCAACACATTCCCACAGTAAACATTTCACACTGGATACACAGAGTCTGGTCTTTACACATTCCATTTAAATATAATCAGAAATTACAAACTTGTCTTAAAAAACCCTCTAGATCTGCTTAAAAATATGAAGATGTGATTTAAGTCGCTGCCCATAAACTGGCATGTTTTGATGTTACATTTACAGCAATAGTATGAAAGCATATCTCAATGCATTCGCATTTGTCCGTGGCCTTTTCAGCCTGAACAAAAGCATATGTCTGTCAGGGTATTACTCCCCTCAACTTTACAGCAATCTCAGAAACTGGGACCACAGGAAAACTACAAATGGAAAGAGATCACGAGTCAAAAAGTTGAAGGCATAGCAGCTGTAGCATGAACGTCCCAAAGAAATAGCCATGCCAGAACGTTAGCACCCCCAGAAAACAGCCTGTGAAACTGGAAAGGCTCTTTAAAAATAAACAAACAACAAAACAACAAATACCACAAACAAACAACAAACACCCACCCCCCACCTCCAAACTGAACAGTTATTTAACCAGGTTTTCACCTGATACTTTAACAATAAGTAACATCAACTTAGTCAGAAATGACACATGCTGCAACAGCAAAGAAAGCTGGCTGCTGATATGCACACAACAGAAACTGCAAGTATTTGGTCTTGTAAGATACACTGCTTTGTATTAAAAAGGGAGAGATGCTTTTTTAATTTGAAGAAAAAATAATGCAGGAGTTCTGCTATCACTGAAGCCACCAGTGGGAGTCATGAAGTTAATTAGACCTGGAGGAGATTCTATCCATCCTGATCCATGCCATTTTATTTATTTTACTAGCAAAATCTGGTCCTGAAATGCACCATGAGCAGAACAAACACCTGAGAAAGCAATTTGGATTTTGTTTACATGAGAAGTGCTGCACACTCATAAATCATCTTTGTAATTTAGATGGGCCACTCACTTTTGCAAGGGAAGGGCATGTCTTTCCTGTCAAGGATAAACCAAGGACTGACTACCATTTTAAAGGAGAGTAGTACAGTGTGATTGAGGAGAGAAGCCATCAGCTAACAACATGATCTGTGGCTGATGACAACAGAAACTTTCAGCAATTCTAAATGCTTGTCACTAAGCAAGTTACAAAAGCTGGCACAGGCAGTTGGGAGCAAAGCTGAGTGGGGAAGACACTTGAGTCCTGGGTCTCTCCACAGCCTCATCAACTAAAACCTGAGCAGCAGTTACTGTACAAAACACTCTTCATGCAGAAAAGTAGTAGTATTAAAAAGAAAACCATCTGCAACAAGTGTAATATCCAGAGTTCCCTCTGCACTAAGAGCTGTATCACAAAACGACTGTATTCTGGTAGCACCATGCACTTCCATGTCTTTATCCAAATACCCAATACCTTGAGCACTTTAATGTGGATCTTCAGTTTTCCTTCTGATCAAATCAGATACGGCTGTTTCTGGACGTTTTCTGTTAGCAGTGTCTCCTAGGGGAATGTAACAGCTTCAGCTTGCTCTCTGGTCATTAAACAGACAACCCATCCCAGCAAGAGCTCTCTTGTCAAATTACATAGTAAAGGGACTTCTGCTTGCTGAAGCGACATTTAGCAAGAATTAAAGTTATACTATCTTTTATCTTATTAACCCTTACCTTATGCCTCTAGAACAGATTTCTCCACTACTTAAAAAACATTCTAAATTCATACCACTAAGTTTTAAAGTCATCAAGCACTATTTTTACCTGTCGTTAGTGTTCCATTATACTTGTTCAGACAGCATCCATATTCCAAACACTCATCCAAACCCCAAATAAAGTAAAAGGCACATAAACATTAAATAGTTGTAGAAGAAACATAATCTGATATAAACAAGCAAACACACTGTTGCAACTATAAATTATAAAAAGAAACATAGAAACTATGCAAAAAAAAAAAAAAGGCAAAAAGCAACTCTGTTTATACATGTGCAAATCAACTTGCAGATATGAAATAAATGAGGTTTTTATTGGCATTTTCAAACAGTGTGTATTTACTAACTTTACCTTTCAAAGGCAAGCCTTCTCTGTTGATTTTAATAAATATGTAAATGCTTCTCTCAAGTTTTCTAATCTCATAGGAACAAGATTTTTGAAAACAACTCAGGTCACATACAAAAATACAAAATTTTAAAACAAAGAATGTCTTGATATGAGAGATACGGTTAAAAGCTTGGAAAATGGTTTTATATTCAACTTTTAGACATTTTTTTCCCCTCAATCACTGATCAATATATTCAAACGCAAGTCATGCAAGAACCTGATTTCTGAGGAAAGGAAGCTGCAAGGTTTACTGTCCAACTGAAAAACAGCAGCAGTCTCATCTCTAATATCCTTAAGTGCAAGAATTAGACTACACCTAACTCTTTAATTAGGAAGGAAAATAGTTACAGAACTTAGATAGGAGGCTGCCCTCTGTCCTGAAATGTGGATATATATTATACAGTTTAGTAAATCATTCGAACTTTTATATAGTCTGACATGGATATGCCTGAGTGCTTATCAATGTGTGAACAAATGCTGTGGTGTGTGATGGGGGAGTGCTGTATCAGGCTTAGCCAGTGCTGTTTACAAAGTTTATGTGCTTACAGTTCTCATAGGATAGTCTCCTCTTACAGAAATTTAGACTGAAGCTGTCTTCAGCAAAGTAACACTTTTGCTGAAAAGAGTTTAAAATTATTAATAGAGCCCTATCAAATGACAGGTCTCGATTCTTTTTTAAGATTAAAGAGTCTTCTCTATAGATTCCAGTGGAAATAGGATGAGACCCATCTGATTCTGAAGCCAGTTTAGATACTCTGTCCCTAGCTGAAATGCAAGAGGCATTGATGCTTGCCATTTCCTTTTTGCCAGTACACAGTAATTCACTTCAGTAGATTAGAAACAGTGCTACAGCATGAAAAACACAGCTTACAACAGACTCTCCCCGCTGTGGTGAAGGCAAATGTAGCACTGAGCAAAGCACTAGACCAGAAAATCTTAAAAATACACAAACCCTTCCATCTTTAAAGGTTTAGAGGCAAAACAAAATGCAGTAGGCCATGTGGGCCGTACAGTGTGTATGTGGGAAACAAGCATATGTGTATTTACAACAGAGAATCACACTACAGCAAAAACTAAGGGTCTTGCATTCTTTAAGTGTGCACCTACAACTCTTTGTTCCGACGTACTTTGGTGCTCTCTCATTCCAAACTAAATTCCTGCCTGAAGAACCTCAGGCTGAACTGGTAAAGGCAGGTTCTGCTGTTGCCTTTACTTTCAGCACCAAGTATATATATACTGTGATACTCCGGATGTTACAGTTGCACAAATATGCACAGGTATGTGGGGAGTATTTTATATAAATACAAAGTGAATTGTTGCACCTGTTCAGACTGATTTCCAATTCTCCTCCCCAGCTTTACCAGGGTATTAAAACTAGTGCATATGACATTTGTGCTGACTGAAGCAAATGCTGAGCTATGGTAGCAGTAAGGATTTCTGTACTTGTTTGTTTTCTTTTCATACACAAAGTTTGCTACCCATTATAGAACCAGCTGTTCTGTTTCTGGAAAATGACTCTAAAATACAGCAGACTTTATCATGGTCACAACCCAGTTACGGGTGAGCCTGCTCTTCGCCAGCTCCCACATATCCTTTTTGGAAACTCAACAGTCTCTCAGGACTAAGCTACTGTGTAGTCCGCAGCAATGTTATGGGGTGTAACAGGGAAACTGAGTGCTGACACTGGAAAGCAAAAGCATGAAAAGCTAATTCAGTGATCTTAAATTGAAAATTTAAATACATATACTGTGCTGTTCTCTTGTCTGGAGAATTTATCTGCAATGAAAGAGCATTTCCCTTGCTTGGTCTTTGGTAGGTCAAGAGATACATTGACATTCACACACAGGTAATGAATGCTGGTTACAAGAAAAATCTGAACCAACCAGATACATCCAAGAAAGAAAAATTCAAAGTATCCATGCTTGTCATTACTACCTGGTTATGCTTGTTGATCTTTATAGAAAACCCCTTCACACTGATATGAAGTTTTTCTCCTGCATGGTCAAAGCATGTCCAAATTGTAAACCTGCAGACTATGACTGCTTTCAAAATACACTGCAGGTCTGTTTCTCTCTAATCTTAGAATATAACTTCCTGACTACAAATGGTGCTGTCAAGCATACCACCTTCTGCTGAAAGTAACAAAAATTACCTCTATGAACCATGACAGTTCAGAAGAGTTAACTTGCTGCTCTAAAACAAATGAAGTTTGATTTGAATTCCAAACTCTTGAATGGCTTTATTCTAAATTTGGAACTGGTGTGCCTGCTTAAAAAAAACAACAAAGGAAAAGACCCCCAACAAACCAGAAACACCCCTCAAACCAGAAAAACAAAGAACCCGTGAGACTGATCAATGCTTTTCTTAGCAGTTGTTTGTCTTCTCTTACTTGATCTTCAGAAAAGATTTCTCTTTAAAACCTAGCTAGTTATGAAGACATTTTACATTTCTACCATACAATAATTATAGTTAGCTTAGTTTAACCTTTCTATGTCATTCAGCAACACCTTAACTACTGGAAGCCATAGCAGACTGAGGCTCTAACAATAATATTGCTCCAATGATGCTGAATACTTTTTGTTTCACACAGTATTTCTAGTAGACAGACTATAACAGAAGCATGGGCAAATTCCAAGGATTACTCTCTAAATGGGACCAGTAAACTGTGATGAGTCCATTCCCAAAATGGCAGTATGTTTGTGTAGCTTTTCCACACGGAGGAATGCCACAACTGTAGTCTGTTGTCAAGTCACCGAGATGCGTCAGATGCTGGCAACTGCTTGTTTGCTCATTCATGATCCTCTTGGGTTAGACTGCTCTGATGCAGCAGCTCTGATGCAGACAATGCCTTGTTGTGTACAAAGATTAAAAAAAGGAAAAGGAAAAAAAAGAACGGGGCCCAGCTAACCCAAGAACAGGGTACAGATTTATGAGTCTGAGTTCTTGGGAAGTAAACAACTTGAGAGCTGTTCACACTAAAGCAGTACCCAAACCAGTGCACTTAGAATAAAACATCAGTCCTCCTGCCCCTGAACCCTTGCCGTCAAGCACACTTTTCTCAATTTTCTACTGGAATGAAGTTGAGATCCTTTAGCTAACCATGATGGGGGATGGCCTAACTCATTACAAAAATAGAAAACACTTCACCCAAACAACAACAACAAAAAAGAAGTTTGATGGGTCTGGGAATTTTCTACAAACTATTCTGTGCAGTCATCTTCAAATCACTGTAGAACATGAAACTCCTTTCTCTTCGCAGCCACATGAAGGAATCTGAAGAGTTGCACTGCAATGTTCTTATAGGAAAAAAAGATCAGTTAGCTGTTTGTTATGAATCCCTCCTCTCTTAGTAGATGATTCTGCCCAGCAATGATAGCTCTGCCTGCAGCAAAAAAGCTGGACAAAAGTGCAGGAAGTAATAAGTAGCTCCTCTCAAAACTACTTACATTTTGTCCTCAACAAAAAAGAAGCTCAACTGCTGCTATAGGCAGTCTTTACAAAGCGCAACCTGCCCCTTAATATAGTCTCTGCACGGGCAGATTCTTCTGTGGGTGGGGTGGGATCCGGCACAGCTGAACAATAAGAGATCACCCTGGAAAACACAGTGCTTCCTTCTTCCATCAAAAGAGGGGACCAGAATATCATTTGCAGACTCCATGGTGAGACATTCGATATTATGCCTAAAAAGCAAAGCAAATGACCTAAATCACTGTGGAGTTTATGGGAGTTCAGTACAGTTTTCATCCTTCATTAGTAAAACAAAAATAAAATGCTATTTTAAATCCTAAATCATGTACACTTAGAGTTGCAGATTTCCAGAACACAACTCATTTTTTTTCTGCTTGCACGGATTCCCTCTGCAGAGGGCAGTACAGCCTTTGCTGCTTTTCTAAAGACTAATGAAACACGTTAAAAAGGAAAAAAATGATTTTCACTATTCCCCAGAGCACAGTACGTAAAACACACCATGGACTTCTAGTAAGACAAAACCAGATTTCAGCAGGGAAATCCTGCAGGCGAGCCCCACCATGCTAGGCAGTCCTGGACAGCTCAAGGTGAGGTAGCTCAGTCAAACTATGAAGATGAGGTGATGCTGCTGTGCAGCAGAAGCTGGTCAGTGCGGGACCTGCTGCTCCAGGGAGCCAGCTAGTGCAGGGCAGCTGAAAACATTAAAATTCCAGTTGCTGTTTTCTGACCACAAAGCTTAAGCACGAGGGTAGCATTTCCAATAGGGCTTGTTTTCCACTTATTCTTGAAACATTGGTAGCTTTCAGCATTTAACAGGTTTTTTTTTTTTTCCACAGAATTATAACGTTGTCTAGACAGCTAGAAAGGAATCCTGACAAAACTTTTCTATGAGCTGCTTCTGAATTCCACTGGGAATTACAATTTTTCGAATAAAATACAAAAATAAAAACATTCCAGAATTTAATTTAGCAAAAACTGGAGATAGAAAACCTAGAAAGCAGATTCCCTAGCAGCCACTGGTTGGGGCCCAGCTTTGAGTGCTTTGTTTTCATTCTGAAAGGAACACAGACATATTCCTAAAGAGGCAGCACCTGAAAGCAACATTAATATCCTTAATGCATAGTTTCAGAAATTGTCAATACCTTTCATGTACAAGAGTTTACAGTTCTTTATGTAGGACAATACCGACAAAAGGTTTGCAGAAACAGTAACTGCTAACTGCCAGTGAACGTAGATGCTTCAATATGGATGCTAATCAAGACCAAAGAGGAAGCGTAATAAATAAAAGCAATGCTTTATAAGTGCTATATTTAAAATCATGTAAACAACTGACAGAAATCACACAATATGTACTGAGTTCTATTTACTGCAACAAAATGCATCTCATTTCTGACCCAGCTGACTAAACACAATTAGGATTAGTGTTCAGAGTCATGTAAGTTCACTAACTCTCAGAAGGATATGGCAAAAGTTGTAGCATAGTGCACCTGCTCAGCCAGGGCTGCACCAGGTCCATCCAAACCCAATTATAGTCCTGGCATCTGGGATCCCTGCAGCACGAGTATCTTTACTCAGTGCAGAAAACCCAACACCAAAGGGCACCACACAGTACGCACACACACAGAGAAGGGGGAAGGAAGAGATGTAAATTTTTGGCATTGGTACTGTCTCACTGCAAAAACACATGCTGTGTGGAATGGCACTCTCAGCACAGCAGTAGCTTCTACCATCCACTGCTATGAAGGACTGAGAGCTAACCTCACAGCTTGCTGTTGTCAGCCAGCCCGCACTCCTCTCCCCACCTTCCCTTCTCACAGAATTTGTACACTAAACATCATGTGTGACAAAACCCAGTGCAACAAAACAAGACCAAGTAGTATGTTTGTGCTTTTCAGTACTTACCTAAGTAGAGCTTTGTCCTTGTTGAGATGCTGAAAGAAGGAAGGCTCACAGATGAGCTGGCTTTCCTGACAAACTTGTTTACAGGATTTTCCAGGTTCAGCAATTTTTACTTGAAGAGCACTTAATGGGGGCCACATCACTTGCCCATGACAAAAATCCTGCAGTGACGGATCATATTTTATTATTATGCATCATCTCTTGACAGTAATTTTTCCCATTAGTAAAATAAGTATTTATCACCCAAACACTCATTTTGCAGCTCTTGTGGTTGTATCAAAATCATTAATTTAAGCACATTTAAAAAGAACATTTTTTTTTTTTTAGCATGAGGGAATTGTCATCTTTCATAGCTACTTGAAATGTGGTACTGTCATTCTTCCCAAAGAAGCTTCTTCCCTAGTTTCACCATTTTTAATTTATCATAAGCAACTCTAGCTAGTCTCTACTTCCACATACCAAACCCATTTTGGCTTTCTCAGTGATTTCTGTTTCACTAACTCGGTGCTAGCAGAGCTGTTTTCTTAGTTATATATTTTCTAAGTGATACTTAGCACAGGGATCAGGAGGAAGTTCTGGTAGGAGAATTCCAGAGGCCTGTTACCTGGCAGGTGAGAAATGTCTCAAGTGGCCCATGTGGAAAGGATCAGGGGCCAAATCTGGAATCCACACAGGGCAATCCGAAAGTTATACCATATATCTAAGAGCACTGTTCAAAGGCTTCTTGAACACTGACAGGCCTGGGGCCATGACCACTTTCCTGGGGAGTTTGTTCCAGTGCTTGACCACCCTGTCAATAATGAACTTCTGAAGTCCCCTTAATGCAGCTCTAAGCCATTTCCTCATGTCATTTTTGGGAAAAAAAAAATAAATAATCATTTTAGGGTGTATTTATGGCAGAATAATTTTAACAGCATCTGAAAAAACAGGTTAGTAATGGGCAGCTGGAGGTACTTTTTAATGAGATTGCTTCAAAACGTCATTGCCTGCTTATTCTGTCCTTTCATAAATCAGTATTAAAAATATTAGATGCAGGAAAAAAATCTATATATACTTTCAAAATCCAATCCAGTACTGTAATATATATATAAAATACTGTAATATATAGTAATGTAATACATACAATATAACACTGTACTATTGAATTGGATTCAGAGCTAATGCAGGCAGAAGACAACGCTTTCGAAGTGAATCACTTGTGAGGCTTCACCATTTGCTGAAGGCTTCAGCTTTAAACATCTCTTTGCTGAAAATTCTTCCCCCAAACTGGGCACAGGCTCCCCTTGCCAGTCCTTAGCTTGGTGGGAAGCCTTCCCCTCAGCTTACATTACCTTGAAGCATGTCTCACAGTACACCGCCTTCACAGGTACTAGCACACAGGGCTGTGCTTCAGTTTGCTGTCTCTGGTTAGTTTTGCTATCAGCCACCAAAACCAACCTGAATTTGGTATCTTCAGTCTATCTTGCCACACAACCCCACATGCATAAAGATGAAATAAAGAAAAGACAGTATTTATACCAGAAGGCTAAGCTTCACAAGGGACTGTATTTATGCTTAATTTACCTATCACCACAACTTCAAGGTAGGACAGGTTTAGCCCTGCCATCAAAGGAGGTATTCTCCCTTTGGCTTTTCTTGCTCTTGGAGGAATGTCCTTGCTCCACTCCCTCTGCCATACTCCAGTGCTCAGCTGACCCTCTGCTGAGCCAAATCAAATTTCCAACCTAGTAGAGCCCTGCCAAAACCATTTTTCTGCTGGGTTAACTAATACTCCACTTGACCACATCTTTCAAAGTCACCATATCTGTTGCATCAGCTCAGCCTGCTTCATCAAGCAGCTCCCAGGTTTGCAACAAGTAATTCCACAGCTGCTTCGGCTGCAGTTGCTTGTCTGCTCCTTTGATGGCAGGGCCAACTTCAGCAGTCCCACCCTTTGGCTTCCACCCTATGCTACCGCTTAGAAGAGCTAACACAACTGTCTGTACAGCCACAGAGCAAACAGGATCAAGGGATGGATTCAGCAGATAGCACAGATGCACTTAACAGCCACAAAAGGGCAGTGCATTGTCAGGAACGGTGGCACTGCTAAACATGAAACCACAGCTCACTTCTCTTGCTTCAGACCCTAAAGACCTTCCACTCAGCTGTCTGAAGACTTGGGGAATTCACTAAACCTTTCTTGTGAACACACTACTCCCTCCTGATCCTGAGCCAAGGCCCTGAAAGGGGAACTCCAGACAACTCCTTTAAATCCTAGAGTTTTACTGTCCCATATGGTGACTTGTGGGTGACTGTATCTAGCCCCATCCTCTTCACATTCAAACATCCCAGAAGACCACATTCTTGTAGTTAATGCACTCTAGAACCTCTGAACTAGCCCAGTTCCATGCACCTTTGTTCCTGTTCCAAGCTTGTGCTGCTTCCACTGTCCTGCCTCCCTCCTACCGAAAGCTCTTCAAAATAAGTTCTCAACCTTTGTTTTTGCTTCATGTGACATTGTTAATCAGGCACAGTGCTAAGCACATGCAGCTAATGATGACTGCTTGAGCATGCTGGGCGCTGTGAAACAGTAATGGCTTTTGACAATCAGTCAAAGCAATGAACAAAATTACAATGCTCTATTTATTTCTGAGAAGCAGGCAGTACAGGCCAGGGCTCAGCCCTTGGAGGAGGTCCAGAGAGGAGAAATGGGTTTGCCCCACAAGCACTATCTCTAGATTGTCTCCTCTTCTCCTTTACACTGAGCTCCACTTCATCCTGTATTGACAAAACCTCTCAATTATAGCTAACTCGAATAGAAGAATCAAAAGAAGCAGAGATACTTTTCAAGCTATGTCACCAACACAGCAGTGAAAAGCTTAAAGTGTTTACTGTCAGGAAACAGGAAATAGCTATGTTAACTACATTTCTGACCTGAATTCTTTACCACTGTATTTAATATCATCTCTTTTCAGAAATACAGACACAGAAGCATGTCCAGTGATTTCATTTTAAAGAAATCCTGGCAATTAATTGGCATATCAGAGATAAAGCTTGCTCCTATCTCTCTTCTGCAGCAGCCAGGACTAAAGGCAGAGCCAGCGGTGCAGCAGATCTGGCCTTGGGCAGAAGTCCAAGAAAACACACAGTGTCTAGAAATCAGGATCCCGTAGAAATCTATGCAATTTATTACTATAACTCAGTGTCTTCTGCTGCTCTCAGCTGGTGGAAATGCACGGGGACCAAAAGTCCTTTAAGTAACTGGCTTCCAAACCATTTAAAACTTCATCACCTGAAACCAAATACTTGAAAAATCTGCCCAGAGGCTTTAGCCTAAGTGCAATTCTACAACAAATGTATCTCTATATTTATGTGATATCTCATGAGCGAAGATTTTTTCTGTGTGTACACAGTTACAGAAGTCACGTATACACTGCAAAGTTAGTTTGCCTTTCTGCTCTGATTTAACACCAAGGACTGCACAGCTACTATTTCTACTTGAATGGCAAGAATGCTTTAAAATCAAGAGGGTTCTCCCTTTCCAACATAAAATGAGAGTCATCCACAATAAAGGTTCATACCTGTCTTTCAATAAATGCATTCATCCTCTGAAGCATTCCCTCACATGTAAATTCATAGGGCAAATAAGGGTCAATCTGTGGAAATATAATGTGTTAAGGTTAGAGGGTTTTTTCTTTAAATGAGCTTTGTGGTGCGCTTTGTGGTAGCAGCTTGTGTTCCAAATGCTACACTACAGCCTAAGCAGCAACAATAAATCCAAATAAACTCATTAAAAAAATCACAATTTTGCAAAACCATCAGCAGTTTAAGCTGATTTTTTCTTGCTGTAAAGGCAATAAAAGTTGCTCAGTGATTATTTTAAGGAAACTCATGGTATACTGCAAAGTAATAGATACAAAGATAGCCTGAGACCCTAAGGGATTTCAGAGCTCCTGTTTTAACTAAGTTTCAGTTCTGGAGCTGAAGTGAAAAATGAAACATTAAGACAAAAAAGGAATGTGATACCTTTGAAAATTACTTCAAAATTCCCCCCCAACACACCCTGCCCTTGAAGCGCCCTCATTACAATTCCACACTGTAAGTTCACAACTGGCAGCTATGTCAAGGCTACAAAATCAGCCAAAAGAGTTGAGCATGTATTTGGACAGCCTACAATGCTCTAAGAAACAGCAAGGAAACTTCCTCACTGAATGCACAGAAAACACAGATTGCTATATCATTTATGTATGAAATTCACACTGCTATAAGATTCACTCATACTCATTTTTTCAGATAAAAACCTGACATAGCCACTACTAAATCAAGCCATGACAACCACATATCACGGATACATAATAACATTTTTCACTGCCCAATATCCTACCAAATTACAGCACTCTACTTTAATTAGACTAAGGAGCACTTTACATGTTGTACACAATGCACCCTTAAGTGCTGATGACAAACCAAGGATACATTTCTCACCTTTTGATTCAAAATTGATTTCACAGCTTTCTCAACTTCAGAAAGATTGTTGATGTCTACAGTCCACACATGGGGCTTCCCAATGTAAACTTCAGCATAGGGATGCTGAGATGTCAACTGAAAGGAAGAAACGATACTGGTGAAAATCAGTGTGTCAAGATGTCCTTCCCTCTCAATCTCTTCATCAGACCTGTTGGATAAGATCTACTAGGATAACACAAGTATTCAGCCAGAATCTCACAGCGTCATTCCTTCTGAGTTATCTTTTGGATTTTCTGCATTTAAATTCAGAGAGTGAATTTAGCTGGAAAACTGAAGATCAGATAACAAAGATCACAAGTAACATTTGTGCCCATCTAATTTGTGGCTTTGATCCTCCTAATGACCCACATCACAGAAGAATTGATGCTTACTGAAATTATGCTTACAATGTGACCCTTTCTCCCCAGAGCTCATTCACAGAAGCAACTGTTTTCATAACCCGTAATTGCTAGCACTCCTGGTTAGACCTGCCTGACTGGCTTCAGGAGATGTCATCCTCACCCTGCCTCACCTTCAGACAATGTCCTCACCCTGTCTCCTTCAAATTTCAACCATTTCCAAGATTCTGTGAGTAGCAGAGAATAAAGGCTCATTTCTATCATTTAGGATGAATTCTGACTTGCGCTGATGATAGTGCAAGAGTACTTTGACCTCAATAAGAGCGTTAACTTGTAAATATTTTACTCACCACTCTGCAAGAAAACAAATTCAAAAAATACCCAAGTAGATAACTGAGAAAAGGATCAGAGATTGCTTTCAGAACTCGCAGGATGGCACCACGATTTTTGTGACAGGAGTGAGAACATGCGAATGAGCACACTGAGAGGAAGCAAAGACTGGAGAAGAGAGAGGAGTGTTTCACACAAGCCTCAGAAGGCAATTGCTTCTGAAAAAAATAAAAACCCCACACCCTACGGGACGGATTATTCGTAGACAATTTTTATACAGTTGCATCTTTATGCATGATATGAAGAAAAATCTAGACAGCGTGAAAGATCTGAAGTAAGAGACAGTCTGCTGGAAAGGACCTTCTCCTGCACTGGGCATAGACAGTACTTGATCTCTTCCTCAAGTGAATGTAAGGAAGAACTTTAGAAAAAATGTTGCCTATTGCAATTTGCTTGTGGACAAGAGAAGCCAGTCTTAGAGCTGGACATGGGATCAGCTAGCATAATTCTGTGCTCTGAGATCAATGCTCCAGGGGGCTCTGTGCAGGTTACACCTTTGGCTGCAGGGCAGTGTGGTGGTGAGAGTCCATGGACTGGCTGGAAGACTGCAGATGCTGGGCAGTAACTCAGGATGCTCCAGTACACAGACAGCTTCCATAGCTGCCCACATTCACTTGCAGCCCACTGGACCGTGCTCCCATCAGCATATTTTAAATTCCTCCAGACAGTCCAAAGACCCAAAGTGTTTGGGTCACCAAGACTGAGTTCCCAGGGCATTTATGTCTGGACTTCAGATGGCTGAAGCTATAGTCATATTGCTCTCAATAAAAACCTTCTACTGCACCTTTAAAAACATGAACACAAACCACTGTTTTAAATTCCACAGAGCTTTAGGAATTATGCCTTAGACCACTCTTTCTCTACCATTTCATACAAAGAGAGAGCAGAATTCAAGCCAGATCTGATCTGAAAGACAAACAACTGAACTTCTCAGACTAGTAGCTGTTTTAAGTACTAAGAATAACTAGTAACATATTTTTATTGCACCAGTTATTCTGCATCGTATACTCACCAAAAATATTAAGACTATTTCCTAATGCTGAAATGCTTTACTTAGCCAATGCTTAATGATTCAGATATTCCAGAGATACTCCCTCTCTAATTAAAATCTCTAAGAATCCTTATAAAATAGATTTGGAATTAATTTCTAATTTCAGATTTTATTTTTTTTTTTCCCCTTCCTTCCTTCCTCAAAGCAGGAAATGAAAGAAATGACACCCACCAAGAACACATTTCAACTAAATTTATCATACAATGTTTTGTTTCTTTTGAGAAGAGTGAGTTGGAATGGAGAAGAAATATTGGTACAAATACTGGTACAAAAGAAGCTGCTTGAAGGTGACTTTTTCTTCTTTTTTCCCTGCCTTTTTCCTTCAGCAAAATCATGTCCTAAGACAAAACAACTGATTTAAAATGCAAATTGCAATTTCCAGTTTTTGTACAGTCTTCACTACAGGACCTCATCTTGGGGGAAGAGGGGAAACAATTAACTCCCCAATGCCCAAAAAATTCTACCTAGAACAAGACTGAGGTAGTGACTTGCAGTGGTTACTTTACGAAAGTGCTAAACACAGACTTCATCTTCACGTTGATAACCAACTTGCAGAACTACACACACTTTTTTTGTTCTCTTGTAACACTTGAAAAAAAACTGAGAGAAGGATTTAAGAACTTTCTTAATCCCAAAGAATCAGCAGATGGATTACTGGCAATCGGATCTAAATACAGTTGTGAAAACCAGTTAAGAGAAAAGTTTACTAATAGCATAGGTCAGCAGAGCATGTGAACACAGCAGTATTTGTGATGAGTGTTCATTATACTATTTCCTACTTAAGCAGTCAATAGGGATTATTCTTCTGTGCAAGTCAGGTGCACAGCATTTCTGTTAGTGCTGACACATGCCAGAGGCATTTAGCACAGCGTTCCAAGCACTGAAGTTCCTACTAAAGTGTTAGGTGGGGTCCAGATTATTTACTGAGCCTCATCAGTTATAGTGTCTGGGCACAGAACAACTGGAACCGAGACAAACAGTCAAACAACCATAGAAGAAAAGCTTTGAAAGGTGCCGTGCCCAAGGAGAAAATTTAAACAGATTTTTCCTCCCTTATTATTACCGCCTTTGTCAGTGACGCAAGCTGTGAGAATGAGTTTGAACTCATGTCCTGGACAAGCTGAACAAATAACAAGCTGAAAGACAATTACAGGTCTGGATCATAAAACCATAAGAACCTTATGTTCCTATTTTAAAATATGAAACTGTCTTTTTCCGATCAACTTTGGCACTGCTCAGTAAGCAATTTATATAGCCCAAGTGTAACTTGAATTGGGAAATATGGCTCTGTAAGCTTCTTACATAATCTAAGTGTTAACCTGAGAGCTTTCCCTTCAGATAATTATGTAAAAAAAATAAGCATATACACATAGATTGGACCAGATGATCCTTCAGGTCCCTTCCAACCTGGTATTCTACGATTCTATGGTATTCTGTGATACACCTATGAAGAAGACATGGTCACAGCCAAAAGTGCTGTCAGAAATGGCTACATGACTGTTAAATGCTTGCAAGTGGTAGAGGCTGAATTTTACCTACACTGAAGAAAAATATTCCAAAGTCAGTACCAGGATGAGGGGCTCGTTTACTTAGTCTCATTTTTCTGTTGCTTGAGTCTAAACACACTTGCTGATTCGAACCTTAGAGGTTTGGTTTTCCTGTTCTCTTAAACAGCCAGTTCTCCAAATGTCTTCAGTGTTTAACCACAAACATGGTGGGGTGTGACCATTAACAGCTTAGCCCAACGGTGCCTTGAACAGGTCCTTTCTGAGAAAAAACATAATATCCCAAAACACACACCACCACCCACAAATTTCATTTTTATAATTTACTTAAACACCTATTTAGTTCCTGCACAGCACATGGCAATGTTTGTTTCTTCAACAAAATAAAACCACTTTCAAATGATACGTCACGTATCATATGACATGACCCCTTCCTGGGCAGAAGGTCAGGTTTTCAAGTGAAACTTCAGTTTATGAGCTATGAGTAAGAAGAAGCAGAATGTACATATAGGCAAATCTAGAGATAAAACTTAACAGTATGTTAATGAAAAATTTTGATTATCTTATAAAAATAAGATCTGAAAATCCCACTGATGGGTAAAGAAAACAATAGTTGCACGTCTTTTGCCATAAACTGTGAACATTGATTTTTTCCTGCATTGTGTTACTAGAAAGAAATCTACAATCACTGTCAATATAGAAATTATCAAGATTGACAAAGCTCACCTCACGGAGTGTAGGTTTGCCTTTAAAAAACTCTGTGTTTTTGCTGCTTTTTGGTGGGTTAAATCTTAAATTTAGAAAAGCACATCCATTAGCAATAGCCTCCAAAGGAGCTGGCCCTTCATATGGAAATCCGAGTCCAACGAACAGCTGAAAAATAGAAAACAAGAGCTGCCTTAATTTTTGTTCTTTACAAAACTTGACAGTTAAGAGTCAACTTAAAACAAACAACAATGCACTCTAAATGGACCAGCCTGAAAAAAAAAGTAACGTTAAGAAGAAAATGGGAGGAATTCAGGAGCTCACCTCTCCTACCCAAGCAGTTATGGAATGTCCTGCAAAACACATTTGACAACAATCTTCTGTAGTGAGCTGAGGCGGTTTGTTGTGGAGCTGAGGCAACAACAGACCCTTTCAGTTACTTTTTGGGAAAAAGAGTCATTTGGTGGTTTGACTGGTGTTGAAATGGAACTGCTGGGGCTCTCTTGAGGGTCCAGGTTTTACTGCAGCAACCTCACGGAACAGCTACACTACTGTTTTCCCCCTCTCTCCCACATCAGACAACCTGCTGGTTTTGCCAACATGAACATACTCCTGGCAAACTCATTAAGCCTTATAATTAAAACAGTAGATGGCAGCAAACATCAGCTGAAGACACTGTCCCTCCGCAAGAGCTTGCATAGGATTAAGAGGGTTCAACGCCACCTCCAAGGTATCAAAGGAGGAAACAGACATCAGAAAGCTATTCTTGTTTCTGAGATTACGAGTGCTCTAGAAAAGGCAGTGCTTTTCTCCAATCTGAAGAAAACTAGTATTTTTTTCAGAATTGTCTGGCTTTTAGCTGGATCTTGACCCCTTTCATGGCCCAATGTAATTAACCCCCCTGAATCAAATATACGATTCTTCATCTTTATTTCTATGTCTGTGTATAATGGGAGAATTACAAGCTCTGACTTATAACAGTAATTTCTCAGCACTGCTACATGATTATATATATATATAGATATATATATATATATACACCGCCTTTTTCTTTTCAAGAAAATAAAGAGCAATCTTCGTAACTGTTAGGATCATGTAATTGGGATGTACATATTCAAAGTCAAAATGTACTATTCTGCATTCAATTTTCTGCAATACAGAAGTGAATCCTAGTAACAAAAGATTCAAAACTGAAGGCCCTTTCTAGCAGCTGATCTTAACTTTGATGTATAAAACTGTAGTCAGTATTGTCATGCACAGGCATTGCAGCATCAATCCTCTCTGACCCATGACAGCAACAGTACAAATTGTGAGTTGGCTCATTTAAAAAAGAAAGTTACCACTTCTTGGCATAGTTGAGGTCATACAATTTTCACTGCACGGAGCTGCATATTGTTAGTTTTCAACTCTCGGGTTAAAAAGTCACCTCCTTTCAAAAAGTTTCTCAGCTATGTCACGGATTTAAATCTTACAGTGGCTGATTGAAAAAAAAGATCTGGAAGACTATCTCTGTTAAAGTTAGATTATCTAAATTCATCTATAGCATAAGATATACTACCTTTCAATCAGCAAAACCACATCTTAAATCTCATCTCAAAAGAGGCTTAATTTAAAGAAAAGTAATCTCTTGAAAATAATGAATTACAGACATCAAATATTTCATGCAATCTGCACACATACTGTTATTTATTTAAACTACGCCTTAGTTCAGGCAGAAAACCAGCTGAGAACCAGCAATTAAAACCATCTGAAGTATCAATTCTCCTATGATCCTGTGTTTGGCTGTTATGTGGAGAATGCTGGTTTGTTTGCTTAGTTTTTCACTTTTTTAATAAACTGCTGCTGCATTGCTGAACAGTTCTGTGTCTGACTGGTCTATTTATTTAGGAGGAAGCTCCATGGGGAAAGAAAAATGGGTTTATGTTTTGATGGCACAGAGCACACTGTCAGCACTTAATCTATAATAAACAGCTTACCACCTGTTTCACATTCATTTTCCAGCCTTACCTCTAAGCAGCACCATACCTTTGAAGAAAGAAAGATGTGTCTGATTGCTAGAATGGTGCGTGTGTGTGCACTGCCTGTTGGCCTGAGGTTGCAACCTGGCCCACAGCGCTCACTTATTTCAAGCCTCCAAAATCTTCTATCACTCTCCATCATCCCATTGTCATCAGGTCAGATGAAATTCCCCAACTGAATGTAGACCCTGCTCCTGCAAATTCCCCCTGATTAACATTCCTTGGTTAGGGAGCTAAGTATTTTTGTATGGTACAAAGATCAAAACCGAGGAATATCTTAATTGCCTGAAGAAAGTCACATTCCTTATGTTCAAAAAACCAAGCATTAGAGAACACAGGTCACTTCTGTAACTCATTCTTATGATGCTCTATTTTGCTAATCCTTTGAATTACATGCAGCTTGTTATTTCCAGAAAGGCTAAAACAATCCATCGAGATACTTTCTGAAAGCATGCAACATAACACTGTAAGTCACTAACTGAAAAAGAACTGGGAGGAAAATAAAAAAAAGGGGGAAAAGAAAAAAAAAAGGAAAAAAAAAAAGGAAAAAAAAAAAAAAAGAAGAAGAAGAAGAAATAACAGGCAACAGTTTCCAGGTCCCAGGGAAGCAAGCCTCCATGTAGAGCTGAGGCTGTGTGGAAGGCAAAGCTCTCTTCCACAAACTGGTAAAGATTTAGAACAGACTGTGTTTCCACACTTTTGTGATCTAAATTGTTGCCCCCACCACATAAGGTGCTGACTAGGGTTTTTAGGGTACTTTTTTACCGGACACTATGTCTGGTAACACAGTCCACCACGGAGAGGCACCTTCCCCTCTGAAGCCTGAAGCTCTAGAACACAAAATCTACAATACAAAACTCCAAACTTGACAATGTTGGTGACGTAACTGTGGGTACATATGGTTCAAAAATTTTAGCCCTGATCTTGCTTTGTTAGCTGCAGCAGAATTGCTATGCAGAGTAGAATTCCTTTATGCTTTAATGGTTGATTAGTGCTTTAAGCCATTTCATTTTCTCTATGTGAGCATTCTTCTCACTTTTCAAATGTTTCTGAAAACTAAATCCATTATTTTTCATACAGTGCTTTAAGTGGGCACATGACACAATGGGCTCTGTATTGC
>JAVHNF010059337.1:61873-75937 GCA_034783455.1 Micropsitta finschii | reverse complement strand
GTACAGAAACAAATCCTTGACAATAGCTACCTGCACATCACTGTCCTATTGCAGAACACTTGGAGGAAGATACCTATGTAAGTAGAACACAAACAACTCTATCCAGAAAGATATTCCTTAGACTTGCACCCAGGTGGAAGGCAGGCGTTAATATTAAAACTGATTCAAAAGTGATCATATGTGTCTGTCAAACGTAACAGAGGACAAGCACATCAAACCAATGAAGGTAACTGCAGCCCTGGTTCTACTCTGAGCAACGAGAGACTACTGATGTTGCCCAGCTCTCCCTGCAAAATCAACAGATGATCCCTTTCCACTTGCCACCCAGAGCAAGGAAAGAAACTCCCTCCTTGGCAAGAGCACTGTGCAGAGCTGGATCTCAGCCACTCACCTGACATAATCCTGTCTGAGGCACCAAGCCTCGTGAACACTCTGTCAATCGGCGTCAGCCTGCAGACCTCGGCAGGTACGTAGCATCCCAGTTGAGCCATTATAGCCAGGAGACCAGCCTGCAGAACAAACATGAAAACATTCACATGTGCTTGGAGCTTCAGCTCCACACAGAGAACGAGGGAATGAGACTCTATTTACCCTAAAACAAAGGCTAGAGTACATAAGCTTCCTACTGTTTTAACAGCTCCAGGCTGCAGCACTGCAATCCCAAGTAAGATTAAACTACTCTGAAAGCCTTCAAAACACAAGTTGTCACAGCAAGCAGTGTTTATACAGCAAACTCCCTGTTGCTTTCACAGTTGCTGCTGATCCTTATTTTCATCTAGTTCTACCTGCAGAAGCATCTTCTCCCAGATGATGCCGAGTCCTGGATATGGATAAGGCCACTTGGAAGAGAGAAAAGATAGTCTACTGCTTTTTCCCTCTCTGAAGTAGAAAATCTACTATCTAAACATGGGCAGTTTCTGCCACATTATACTTTGCACTGCACACCCTGAAGACCACTAATGGGGCCTCCTCTGACACTTACAAACAGTCAAGTCATGCTATTCCATTATGCAAAACACAGATGTACTCTGCAACCTCCCATGTCAGTAGACCATCACCTGTCTCATGAGCGTAGATTTGCCACCCATATTCGGGCCAGTTACTAAGACACAGGAAGCTTCACTACTGCCATCTTCATCTTTGCTGCCTATCACGATGTCATTAGGAATGAAATCATCCCCAAAGAAAGTTTTTGTAATGCATGGGTGGCGTGAATTTTTAAGTTCCAGGAAGGGAGGAGCACTATCCACAGGCAGTAGAATTACAGGTCGGCACAGTGGTCCATCACCGTCTTGACTGTAGTTAGCGAGGGAAATCAAGACATCTATAAGATTAAGAGAAATTCCAGTAAGTCACACTTCCACCTTTCCTTATTCATTCACTGGAATGCATTTACTCATTCAATAGCATTTGCATAAACACCATTTTCTATTTCATTTTCCTGGTAAGGAAAACACCCAGGAAGTCCTCCAGAACAAATAAAAGGTGAGGATATTCAGTGTCTTTCCTCATCTCTTCCACATTCCTGATGTCAGATTAAAAGTCTTCCCCTTTAACTTGTAATTTCCAAGTCTTTAAAACCCACACCATTTCACTTCAAAAGCTACCTTCTTTAGCGTACATGTTTTAACGTGTATGTTAAAACAACTACTTCCTTGTACTGCTTTAATTCAGAACAAGGTAAGTAAAGAGAAGATCAGCTGTGCCAATGAAAAGCTTTAAGAATCAATACTGCTTGCAAGTTGCCAGGATAAATTTATAACCATTAAAGTTGTGTTGGCCCTGCAGAAAGCAGCAGCACAGCCCCCTCAGCTAGCCTGGCTCTACAGTTCTAAAAGCCAATTGCTTACAAAATGGGACTGTGTTATGTGATTTTAGAGACTTCACCTACACAGATTACAGCTGCCTCCCTCTCCACCTCTACCCAGCCCTGGCTGGCACTGCAGTGTGGCTGCTGTGACTGCTTCCCAGCTCTCCCAGACCACTCAGAGAATCCATTCCCAGATGACGATCCCTCTCCACCTCTCCTCCATTTTCTGCCCTAGTGGCATTCAGAGTGCTTTCATTTTTCCCTGGAACAAAGGCATCCCCCAGGGTGCCTCACACCGGCAGAGAATTCACAGTACAGAGTATGCCAGTCCTGAGAAGGGAACAGAAGTGAATATCTTACCCCAGAAATTTAAGGAACGTTTTGGGAAGTCCTTCTACTCATGCCCTTCTTCAAGGCAGTGACAATGACCACATTTTTATTTTTAAAGGCTGCTGGAAAAGGATAGGATGGAAAAGGATGGGATTCTTCCCCTCTCCTCCACTGAGACCCCCTGCAGTTCTGCACCCAGCTCTGGGGGCAACAACACAAGAGGGACCTGGAGCTGTTGGAGCAAGCCCAGAGGAGGCCAGAGAGATGCTCCAAGGGTGGTGAAGCCCTGGCACAGGGTGCCCAGAGAAGCTGTGGCTGCCCCATCCCTGGCAGTGTTCAAGGCCAGGTTGGATACAGGGGTTTGGAGTAAGCTGCTCCAGTGGAAGGGGTCCCTGCCTGTGGCATGAGGTTAGAACTGGAAGAGCTTTAAGGTTACTTCCAACTCAAACCAGTCTGGGATCCTATGACCTATGTTTTTTAGTATTCTTTAAAGTATTCATCTGTTTTTTAAAAGATAATGTGGGCGTTCAACAACTTGTGACCCAGTTTCCTGTTGACCTCCCATTTTCTAACCACTGTCTCTGTAGACATTATTTCACATATTTCTAATAAGCTTGGTATTTTCATGCGTCTTGTTTTATAATGTTCTAGTTCTTCCCCATATCTATGGCCAAAGTCCTCAATTAAATCATAATCTTGAAATGAAGCCTAAAATCCATTTTTCCCTTCTGTTCAAATGCCTTTGAGACTTAATACCAAAAGTAAAAATGTTTTTAACTGAGCTCCCTGAAACTGTAAATTCACAAAGTGAGTAAAGTGTCCACCTCTTCAGGGGATTTTTGTTAAAAGATAATAAAACAGAGAAAAAGCCTTTGTCCCTCAGGACTGTGCCTGTGATTAGAGTACAGACAGAACCTTTTCTGTTTCTTTTTCTCCTTCTTTCTGTGAGACACCTGGAAATCTATCCATATGCTTTTTGGCTGCTAGGATAAGCAGGTAACAATGCTTCAGCAACATGCAGAATTAAAAAGTATAAATGCTTGTGGCAAAGATCATAGAATCATAGAATAGTTAGGGTTGGAAAGGACCTTAAGATCATCTAGTTCCTGCACACTTCTAGCACTTGTTATATGCAGTAGCATTAGCAAGCATCAGAACTGGAAACATCTTTAAGATGTGTTTTATGCTAAAAGCATACAGAGCATAAAGCCCTATGTCTTTTAAATACACTATGATAGCTTAAACAAGCATGAAGTTTACCTACCAAGTCTAGTTCTAGAGCTTGAGCTTAACTCTGAAAGGACCCTGAGAGTATTTCATTTCACTTCCTGTTTGTTAATCCATTAAATCTTTTCCTTAGGGAATGTTAGGGAAAACCAAAAATAAAAACAGGGAGGGGGAGATACATTTGACACTTGTTCTTTAAAACTGGAGGGAGCAGCATGGGGATCAAGAACAGAAACGTGACACACCTGAAAATACACAGAGTATTTAAAGGATGAGATTCTAGCCATCAGTTTGTGGGCATCAGTGACCCAAGTAACCATTTTGTTGTAGAAACTGTTGCTTTGGAAGAAGGGGAGGTTTTGAATGTGTCTCTTGCAGCCAGATTTTCAGGAGTGCTGGAGTCCAAACTCTTATTGGAAGTCACTCTGTGAGATGTCAGTGCTCAAAATCAGGCTCCAGGACTTGGTAACTGAAAAGGGGATGAAGAATCTGGGTCTTAACTAGACCAAGAGACTTGTTGATGTACTCTGATTTCCCAACCAGTAGAATTTTACTTTTTATGTTATTGGCACACTGTTTATTCCATTTCAGATGAGTCTCTTGCCCACCTGGAACACCATGGTGTTTAACTTCTGTCAGTCTTGATCTGCTTTGCAGGTGGGGCTTCATCACATTTGGCTACTTGTTGGTGAAAAAAAACTGTGGGTTGTTTATTATTTGCTTGAAAAAAATAGAGGTTTGCACAAAAATGTAGCTGCATGTTGTCCTAAAGTTTATCATCTGGTGTCATTTTCAGAATCAACAGAGGAAGAAAAGAGGATAATTACATTTAATCTGTTTAATAGAGAGATCGTCAGAAAACACTGAAAATTATGTTGATTTTTTTCCAACCCTGATTTGTCTTTTGTTCCACCAAACAAATCTTAATTATCTTTTGTAGTAGAAGTGAGAGTCAGCTCTTCTGTCATTGCTCTGTGTTTTGTTAAATAGCTCGCCACAAAAAAAGCACCAGCAGTGTAATTAGATTAATCCAGCACTCCGTGTGCTGTGCAGTACTGAGGGCTGGTTCCTGGACCACTTCCCTTCACTAAATATGTTTTTTGGGAGGAGTTTTTGTTCTGATTGAGAGACTTGTTGAATAACAAGACTAATCTCCAGTGCAGCTGGACTCCAAGCTGTTTTGGTACCCTGCTGACGTTGCACAGCTAATGATCTGGACCAGAGTGTGCTTCCTAATGACAAGTGATTTAAAGATTGTACCCAAGGACACAATTGTAATTAAGTGCCATTGAGCAGTTGAAGCACTCCAGTGCTGCAGTGCTGGCTGGTTGTGTGGATTGGTTTGCTTTGTTCTTTCACGTGCTAGGTGAACTGGGGAGGAGAGCTGTACAGCTCCTGTTGTTTTCCTGAGCTTCCTGCTCCCTCTGCCTCCCAGTGTCCAGAATAATATGGAGCTGGGGTTGAAAAACAATTGGCAGGAGTCTCCTGCCAGGCACTGGATGGAGAAATCTCTCTTTGTAACCCAAAGAGAGATTTCTCTCTTTGGAACTTAAAGGAACTTAAAGGAACTTAAAGGCTAGGTGCTGACTCTGACCCAAATGAATTGCCAGAACTGCACAGTAAATGGTTGATGAAATTACCACCTGCAGAGCTCCTGCCCAAGTGATGTGGAAGCGCTTTGAAATGTGTGAAAAATATGGAATTATTTGTCTCTTATCAGCTCTCATTTGTGGAGATGTCAGAAGTCCTCACATGACTCCTTTGAGTGAATTTCTCACACTTATTGACCAACTGTCATGCACTACTTGTTACTGGAGCCGAGGAGTTTAAATAAGAGTCTTTGATCTTTACAGTTCCATTTTTTTTGTTTTCAGTTGCCTTTTTTATTCTGTTTCTGTTCTCTTGTGCTACTCACGGAATTAATCCATCTTGCCTTTCTGTGCAGAAGCAGAGATTTATGTGCTATGTCTCCTCAAAGATTTGTTCTTATTTCTCCACTTTGTAGAAGGATTCAGCATGCTTCATTAGTTTTTATCCTGGTTTTAAGATTAAATTGTTTCTGATGTTTAGACATGAAAGCTATTAGAACTTTTGAAACTAGCTTTTATAATGCCAGAATAACCTGGCAATATCCTTCAGCATTTGCCTTTTCTCTAGACAGAATGTGCTTATTCTTTCTTGTGCTTCTCAGAGGACATCCCTGCAGTACTTCTTCAGCCACTTTCTCCTAAGGTATTTTAAGACTGCTTTTGTGCTAGTGCTGGGAAATCTCAGCCAAGGAATACCGTGAAGTTGTGGACGTGCAGAAGAGGATGTTCAATGCCACTCTGTCATTATCTTTAGTTTGGCATTGCCTAAGCTATCATTCATAATTATGATACTACTACCAGTAAGCAGTCCATCACAATTAGGCAAGGAAAAGCCAACTAAACAGACTGTATTGTGACTTTCCCTTTGTGACCAACTCTCCCCAAGTAAAATTCCCTCTTTATTAAACTAATGTTTTTTTTAACCAGATCTCCATACCTGAAGCAGATGCCCTATTCTGAATATATACATAATGGGGATAGCTGGGTTCTGCTGCACTGAGATACTTCTTGGGTCTGCTGCTTTTCATGTCTTTTTGTATTGAGCTATTCCATTTGAAATATTAAATCTGGATGTTCCCATTATGATGTCTGGTTACTGAAATAGCCAGGCAGAAGGTTAATGTGATAAGTGGTTGGTTTCAGTCTTTGATTTCCTAGGTAATGTACATTTGAATTATGATTGCTTAGTAACATTTTTATAGGTACCAGGAGAGCACTCCTGGTCCAATGTTGCTGAATTATATTGAATATCAGATGTAAAAGTAAGCACAGGCATCTTAATTGTTGATTGCTTCTATCGTGGCATTTAGTGAGGTGTTACAAGCATGACAGCATTGGTGCACTGAGACACACAAATCCCATAATGGAGAACTGTGGGAAAAATAGAAGAGGAGGAAGGGAATGCACAAGGGGAGAGTAGGAATAATGGAGCATAGGACAAATTGCTGGCCTGATGTCCTGGGTTCAGCAGTAGCAGTAATTTTTAATTCTTCTTAGTAGCTGGTGCAGTGCTGTGTTTTTGACTTTCGGCGTGGAGATGGTACTGATAACACCGATGTTTATAGTTACTGGTCATAATGTTTAGGCTGACCAAGGACTTTGTGAGCCTCATGCTCTGCCAGGGAGGAGGGGAAGCTGAGGGGAAGCAGAGACAGGACACCTGACCCAAACTAGCCAAAGAGGTTATTCCATACCACACACGTCATGCCCAGGATGTAACTGAGAGTTACCCGGAAGGGCTAGATCACTGCGGGGTGGAGGCAAGGTATCTAAATCGGTCGGCGGATGGTACTGTATTCTCTTTCCTTGTTGTTTCCTTTATCATTATTATTGGTGGTAGCAGTACTGGTTTGTGCTATCCCTTAGTTACTAAACTGTTCTTATCTCAACCCGTGGGAGTTGCATGCTTTTGATTCTCCTCCCCATCCTTCCGGGAGAGGGGGGAAGAAAGGGAGGGGGGAAGTAGACTGCATGGTTCTAATTTACGGCCTAGGCTTAAACCATGACAGCTATCTTCTCAACTACATACAGTTTCTAGCTCCTGTACTTATTTTCCCACTTTTCTTGCTACTTTCTTCCCCATTTTTACTCAGTCATAGTGCCCCTTTCTTTCATCTTCTCCTCTCTGGTATCATTTGTGGCTCCCCATAAACGATACCAGAGAAATCCTCCCAAACCCTCCAGGATATAGGAAATCAAAGAAGGAGCCCTGATGATACATGATTACTTGCTTTTGGTGATCTTCAGTCTCTTTCGATCCCCTAAATGTTTTCCATCAGTTGTGCAGACAGACCTGACTAACAGCTTTGGTTCTGTTGTCAAACAGATGTCTTTCCTCAGTTCACTCATCTCTTGCAAATTACTCAAGGCGCAGTCACTACTCTGCCAACTTTTGTGGAGAGGCTTGGCCCTTTCGGGCTATGTTCATGTTAGCAAGTAGTAGGATCAAACAGGAATGAAGCTGAGGATCAAGGTATTTAATACATACTTGTTTGTACAAGTTTACTTCAGTGAGAACGTGAGGAGAGCCCTGAAAGAGTTGGGAATCTCTCCTTGAGGAAGCACAGACATTTTCCTTCCTCCACTATGATGGCTGATGCCATGTTCAAACCTCCTGTTTTTACTGTAAGAAAAAAACCTTACTTTGAAACTCTAGCTGTACTTCAACAGCTAGAGAAGAAACCGCCCCATTCCTGTACCCTCCCATTCATCTGAGTATTGAGAAGTCTAAAATTGCTCCTAAACCCCAGTTCAGAAAGGGAGCAGAAAATGCTTCTTTTCTGTCCTTAAAAGACAGAAGATTGGGGATGGAGGTGTTAACTGAAGGCAGGCAAAGTAAGAAGTCGTGTGAGCACTGAGAGAGCTCTTAAGGTCTGTGCACTGTGATGAGAAAGTGGTCCCATTGCTTGATCCCAGCTTTCACCATATGCTCTAATTTTCTAGGCACCTGACTTGAGTCTCTGAGGTCTTCTTAGCTGAAGTGGTAAGTGCTTGCAACTGCTCCTGAAGCTTGTGGGAGTTAGTCTGAAAGTGCAAAATTCAACAATGCTACTTTTCCTTCCTACCTTAAATGGGGAAAACTTAATCTAGGTTGTTCTTATGTGCAGCAGCTCTGTCTATATTTTTCTTAATATCAAATACCTAAGAACCAAAACATTTTGGTTTAGGTAGCCAGCCACAATATCTTAAAGGAACTGTATTTTGATGTAGTTTTTTGCCCCTTGCTTAACATCTCTTCATGGACTGAACTCTCCAGCCAGGTTACATGTTCTTCAACACTGTAATCAGAGACTCTCTAATAAAGCAACATCTTCTTACTGTTGTTGTTTTCTGCAGAAAGCCTGTGCTACAGAGGAAGATGGGAATATGAAGATTATGAACTACAGCTGCCTGAGGTAATATGGTAGTATTTCATTACTGAACTATTTAAATTGTGAGCCAAAATATGTCAGATTTTGTTTACTTTTGAAGCTGAATTTTTCCACTGTTTAATTTCCCTAAATAGATTTAATGCTATGCAGTCTGAAAACGGTCCTATATATCTCACACTGGACATCCAAAGTTAATGAAGCTAGTTTTGCTTATCCCCATGTTACTGGTCTTAACAATTGACATAATAATAGAATGGCACCATTTTGAAGAGTTGCAAAATTAAATTAATGTTAAAGCATGTGATAGTGGAGGATAAACTTCGTAAAACTGTTGTCAAAGTAGGAATGTGTTCGAAAAAGATTGCTGGAGGTTCATAATTCTGGAATTAAACAGGATTTTGGTTGGAATTTGTGTATTTAATTTATTAAAACTTTGAGTTCATACTTCAGACATTAGGATTTTGTAAAGCTTTTGTAAGAGCATTGCAAATTAAATATAACTACTGAAAACATTGCACAGCATCTTTATTCAAGAACTCTTTTGAGTAAGCATAAACAAAGTTTTCAACATGCTTCTTATGCTAGAATAAATTTTTCTTCACATATACAGTACTACAGTATTTCATAGCACTATGCATCATAGAATGGTTTGGGTTGGAGGGGATCTTAAAGATTGTCTAGCTACAACCTCTCTGCTATAGGCAGGGACATCCCCCACTAGAGCAGGTTTCTCAACAACACAAGAAATTTGCTAACAATAAATGTGACCTTTAGTAAGCTTATAACTGGATTTCACCATTTCCAAGGTGGTGATAGGGAGGAGCAAGTATTCTTACCAGCTGCAATCTTCAGCCGTTTTTAGTGCTGTCAGGCCAGAACTATTCATTCTTGGCTCTTCTTTGGGATACTAATCTGTCCATGCTGTGCAGTCAGGTTTGGATTGATTGCAGAGACAATCGCATTGTTTCTATGAGTTTATTGGCAATGTCATACCTGCTCATATGCAAGCAACATAACCCACCCAAGATACCCCTGGTTACTCAGGAACTTTAAAGTTTTCTGATGACATTAATATATTGATATTTGGAAATGGTGCTGTTTTTAGTAGTGGCACATGCTTGTCTATTACTGTGGTGTGTTTGTGGTGAGAGAACATTAATATTTGAAAGTGGGGGTGAGAAGGGAAAAAAAAAGGCTGCCTGAACTTTTTTCCTCCCTTTTCTTCCATTATCTCTTTCTGCCTCTATAAACTGTATTGGCTGATTTGGGATTCTGATGACACAGTATCTGCCCTCCCTTTCTGGAGCTAAACGGAAGGAAGTGGGGTAGAAAATGAAGTATCAGCTCCTAACCTTGGGTCAGGTAAGCCAGCTATATGCTGCAATGGAAAGGATGGTAGTGGTTGAGCATCGCTATAAAAAGGAGACCACAGTTGGCTTTGAAACACAAGAGAGTGGAAGAGGTCTTGGAGAAAAAGAACTCTTGTGCTCTGTCACTGTGTGCATACACCTAAACAACAGAAACGGTTCCATGGCTTTTGCCAGCTACGCTGCAGTGGTAAGTACTTGTATTTGCTGTAACTGCTAAGATGCATTTGGTGCAAGAGAAAAAGCAGAATGCAGATCTCAGGATAATATCTACAAACAACACTTTTGGTCTTAGTAGGAGATGAATGGGATGATAAATCTGCCTCATACAGCCTTCTGTCCTGAGCTTTTGCAAATGGGTTGGTGCTTGAGTGACAAAGAAGGCAATGGACTATCCATAATTACCTGTAAGGGCAGCACTGCTGATGTGGGACTGGGAGAGACAGTCTTTTTCTCAGACAAGATGCTATCAAAATTGCCGAAATATCATTGTAAAGTGAATGTCTGTCTATTTAAATTTCAACCTGGGTAATATTTGCAGCACTGCCAACTGCTGTGATTTTCTTAAGCTTTTGCTAGGTGGTCAACCTTTCCTCTTCTGAGAAAGCATATGGCTTACTAGGTTTGCAAGCTTAGGTCAGCTGAGTCCTTACTCCACCTTGTAGATCATAAGATCATTGCTCTTTGACTGCAGAGGTGGACCTTTCATAACTTGTTGGAGAGAAGCTCTTCTTGGTGAAGAGCCAACTATGAACCAGAATTTGAATCAGAGTTTAGCATCTCTTGTGATGAGTATCATTAGCATCATTTGCTATTTGCTTATGCTGGCCTGTCTCACCCAAATATAAGATGGTCTATTGATGGTTCAGTCTAGTAAAGACTTTGCTCTTTGTGCTCTTTCTGTCTTGGCTGGACAGAGCTAGCAACACCTTTCTCTCCCAGATCAGATCCCTGGTTTTGGTGCTGGTTCTAGCACTCACCGTAGGGAGCTCATCCCATGGGAGGGTAGCTCATCCTCGACCCAGCAGGAACGGTGGCTCTGTGAGGCTTAGTGAAGATTGCCTGAACCAAAAGAATCTCAAGTTTCCTACCACGGTGAAAGTTGACGTTCGTATCAGCAATTCAGATCATGCCTTTAGGATGGTCCATGATGTCAGGAACCGGTCTCTCTCTCCTTGGGATTACAGGTAAGTTGTTATCTAAATTGCAGGAGCTGTGCTTCACAGATGTTTCTTTGTGAAAGGTGAATGGTGGCTGGTTTTCAACATATGCCTGGAGTCCTGTGAATGTTGCAAATGCTTCTTGATGTGGACTCACATTTTGATGTTGGGTGAGATTTCTCCAAGAGAAACTGCATGTAGTGCAGATTGGAGTGGTTTCTAATCATCTTGTCAATCTTCGTCAATCATAGAAATGTTTGGGTTGGAAATGGCTTTTAAGGTCACCGAGTCCGATTTTAACCCAGCACTGCCAAGTCCTCTGCTCCCACATCCAAGGACCCAGGACCGGAAGCTGGTGCTTTGCCTCATCTGCACACAGGGAGCTTTGAAACACAGCAGCAGACTTCCATGTCACCCCATCCAGCATTTGAAGTATTACTGAATTTTCATTTGCAGGCCTTCATTCTACTGTGGAGGTGTGAACTTACCTATTCAGTCATTCATTTCACATTTTGGTCCCTGAGGCAGCAGAATGAATTTGCTTCAATAAAATGTTATAACAGCTGAGCTTTTATTTCACATTATAAAGACAAGCACAGAATCCTTCTTGGCATAAATTCTGTTTAATGTTTGGGCTATACTGATTTATCTCTGAGGATTTGTCTGAAAGGCTTTACTCTTTAGCCCATTTTTTAACTTTCTTCTGTTTTCTCTTCTAGGGCAACAGGTTTTGGCTTTTTGAATGCACTATGCAAAGCAGCAGCTGTACTTGGAAACTTAATATTTGGTTCTCTTGTTGGTATCACCAAAGCAATCCCTATTCTCCTTGCTTCTACTGTTCTAGTATGTGGAGGTCTTGTAGGACTTCGTCTTCCTGACACAAGAACCCAGGTGTTAATGTAACAGGAAAAAGCCATTTACTATTTATTTATTAATTTATTTATTTATTTGTACAAATGTCAACCCTCCTGACCAGTGATGCAAAGGCTTCAGATTCTCAATGCTTAGTACAGTGCTCAAATGTCAGAAATCAAACCCAAAATGTATTTGGAGTGACAGAGATTTAGAAACCTCTGTATGAAAACTTTAAATTTCAGTTTTGTTTGCTGCATAAATCACTATTCAAAATCACTTAAAACTGTAAAGCTACCTCTTAGAACACGTCTGATGACATGTCCAGGAAGGTAAAAACCACACTGATGATTAGGTGTTTAAAATGTGAGCAGTCATATTGTTTAAAAAATTCAGCCATGGCATTTGGAGCTTTTGTAAGAGTACAGACACACAAGTCAATTACTTAGAAGTATTGGTGCAGAGAATGTTAATGTATCAGTGCATGCAGCATTAATTAGGAAACTCTACAGACCACATCAGGACTGATAATAGTCGGATCTCTTTAAAATGTTAGCATTAAAAATTCAATACAAATACATTTATAAAATTATCCAAAAAAAAGGCGCAGATCCTCAGATGGCAGGAGCTGGCATTGCTTTCAGTGGAGCTAAGACAACTTGTATAAGCTGATAAGCTATCTACCCTTTCAAGTTTCAGAGAACAAATCTGGTATAACACATAAGGAAAAATTTATCAGTATTTTTTCTAATTATGTCTGACACCATTCATTAGGTGGTTGAACCATTGCTAAAGAAATTAGGATCTCAGATAAGGTTATAGTGTAGTAAGATTGATTTTTTTTTTTATTTTTTTTTTTCCCCATTAATTTGTTTCTTGCTCCTTTATATGAACTTGGCTTTGGGTAATAATATCTATCACTGCATTCTGTGTCAGTCATTGTCTTGGTCATATTGAAAGAGTCACTAAAAGTCCACATAAGATCATTCATTACATTTAAAGTTCACTGTTTATTTACTGTTTCTAGAAGTTGCATTTTTCAGTTACTAACAAATGCCTGTGCTACACATTGTAGCACCAGAATGTTACCCCAAGAAGTGTTTTTCTGCTGTTAACATATGAGAAAGGTGGCTGAATTAAAAAAAGCATATCTATGGAAAACTAGTGAGTATTTTTTTAATGTTGAAAATTTAAATATGACATAGTACAAACAAAGTTTAGTAATTGTGTTTATGTTAGAATATAGATGCTCAAGACTTATGAGATGAAGTATTTTATATTTAAATCTGTGTTAAACACTTCTTTTAAATTTCTAAAAAATGGTATAAAAAGCAGGAAGGATTATTTTTCACCAAGTTCCAGGTTAAGAAAAGAATGCTGGCCTTAGTTTTGCATCTGTGGCTTCTGTCCACTAGTCATAACCTTAGTATTATTTCAAGGCTGTTTTCTCAAATGAGATTATATTTGAGCTCTTTCTCTGTTACATTCATTAGTAGCATGTGTCCACCTTCTTGTGCTTACTGCACAATGTATTTTGAAATCTGAAGCCTCTGTACATGTTTGGAGTAAACATCAACAGCAGTGGTAAAATATTACATTGTCTTGCTGTGCACTGTCCTCTTGAAGTAGTATATTCTGCCGATCTCTGTATGTTATTCTGAAAAACATCCAGATCCGACACTTCATGCCGCCTGACCAGTAGGGTGAAAATGTGCCACAGAAAAATAAGGTTTGACTTTTGAGGGCTACGGTTCAAGACTAACACACTAAAATCTCATTACATGCAAAATTATGCTGATCTGAAAGCTGGTTCTTATCATAAAACCTGAGTACATCATCATTGTGCAATCAAGCCTGGATGAAGTAAAATATAGCAACAATAGGAATCAGTAAAGGTGAACAAGATTCTCAACTACACAGACCTTGCATGGTCCAGAATTAAAGTGAATGTTCTAAGGTAGGAAAAGGGAAAAAAAGAACAGTGTTCAGGAAAGGGGAAAAAAAAAATAAATGAAAGAGGAACAAAGAAAAAATCCACAAACATTTCCATCATATGAAACAAAACCTTAAAGCTAGAATTTCCCTAACTGGTGAGCCAGTTGTCTCAACAGATTTGAACCAGCAAGCAAGCCAGGATCAAAGCTGTTTGAACAATCATTTGGGCTTGAGTGCAGTGAAGATTTGTCTCATATAAAGACAAAAGAAGTGAATGCAATTTCAAGCTATAAATACTTAGGTACATACTTGATCTATGGAGATCTAGACACAAATGTTACTTATGTTACAAACAAAAGTGATTTGGCTGGTCTGTAGTGAATCTGTCTTTTTTTTTTTTTTTTTTTGCAGTTTGCAAAGCAG
>JAVHNF010059336.1:36047-51873 GCA_034783455.1 Micropsitta finschii | reverse complement strand
GACCGTGAGAGGGATCACGTGCCCACAACACCCTCACGTGCCGCCGCCGGCCGCGCGCAGGCGCCGTGGGTGAAAGAGGAAGAGGCGGGAGGGCCCGGCCGGTTGTCGGGCTCGGCCGCGCTTCGCGCCGCTGCTCGGGCGGGCTCACCCTGGTTCCGAGCCAAGCCGTGCCCGGTGTCCGGAGGAGCAGAGCTTCCCCCCCTAGAGAAGCGGAGCGCCTGCGGCGGTGCGGTTTGATTCGGGGTCGCGGCCGCAGTCCGCCCGCAGTAGGACAGTGTCTTGCTCCCGGAGCCGGGGCGGTGCTTTTGTTCCAGCTAGGCCGCACGCGTGATCCCGGCCCCCGGGAGCTGAGCGGGGCCGGGTGCTGCGGGCACGGCCGCCCCGGGCTGGGGAGGTGCTGAGGAGGACGAGCGGGACACGGCTGCTCTCCCTGCGGCGCTGGCGCCTCGCAGGGGGACGGGACGCCGAGGGTTCTGTGCCGCTGTTGCGGCGGGTTTCCTCCTGGAGCAGGGGTAGGTGCAGAGTTCAGGTAGGATAACTCATGGATTAGGGTGTTCAAATTCACAGTGTGTTTCTGGAGACTGGTACATCTTGGGATTTGTTCTCTTTCAAAGTAAGCAAATAGGGTCAAACGATAAAAGTATTTCATAAAGGAAGGAAAATAACACTTAAGTTACATGGACCAAATAAAATTCATATGCTTCGTGTTATCACCATCCCTATATTAAACCCAGGCAAATCCCAGGCAGAGGAACCATCAGTGCTTGGTACAGGCCTTGTCTCTCTTGCTGTTTTCTTTGGTGGTGCTGCCAAACCTTCCATTCTTGGTTATGTTTCTGCCAAATGCAGAAGCAGTGACCTGTGTTAGGCTTGCTCACTTGAGGACTTCTCATCTCCTCTTATTTCCCTTGCAGTGATCTGTGGGAGTGGGGCTTTGGGGAGTTCAGAGCAATTGTTCCAGTCCAGCTGTGCAGCCTCATTCATTGTTCCTTCTAGTGTGGGAGGAAGAAGAGCCACTTTTAACTTGCAGCTGGAGATGAGGTAACAGCATTAAAAACAGAGGAGAACAATGCCCAGGTCTGGTAAAAATAGGTACTTGTTAAAAAAGAAATAGAAAAGATAAATTCTATGCCTTAATAGAATTTTGCTAAGTTAACGGGACATCCTCATTGCATCTACAGAGATGCCGCATGCCTCTAAAATACATTTGGAGCCCCCACTGGAGTTTATTGCTATTAGTTAATTAAATAAGTTATTTCCATTTTGTTCATCTCATTTATGCTTTTAAATGGATAAAACCTGCAGCTGGTGAGTAGTTATGACACAGGATTCAAAGTAAGGAACGTCTTGTTTCTTTTCAGTTCTGTTACCAGCTGCCTGTGTAATCTTAGGTGCTCCCTTCATCTCTGCTTAGTTCCTTCATCAATAGAGGGGAAACTGCACCACGTCACAGCTACCCGAGGTTCTGGGGCACCGCCAAAGGAAGATGCTGTATATGTGACACAGGCTTACTTGGTCGCGGTGCAGGGGATGCTTGTGCTTTAGATAAGCAGCACTATTGGAAAGATGGTGCTGGACTTGGAAGGCTTCTCCCCCTGTATGCCTGTATCCTCAGGCATTGAGAAAAAGCCACCTGGGTTATTGTCATTTCAGCATTCAAACCCGCTGTGATTTTCACAGCTTTTTGGCCTTGGGGACAGGAATGACCTTGGAGCTCCTGACATTATCAGCTCTCCACCCACTTACATAAATCTGCTTGAGATGTAGATTTATCAGCTATGAGGTGTCAATACTCAAAGTTTCATGACTGACTAGCTTCCTGGGATCCCTGCTGCAGTCGCACTGGCAGCTAGGTGTGCAGGAAGGAGTTGATGGTGAGGAATGCTAATATGTCCTCTCATCCAGCTCAGGCTGGGCTACCTTGAGAAGCTTCCTCCCCTGTTAGACCATATGCCTCTTGGGCTTTCAGCTTTCACCCCATTTGCAGCACTTGTGCCAGTCTCGGTAGACATAGGAGGTGCTGGTGGGTGGGATACAAGGAGAGAGGGGTGAGCCATGTGCAGAATCCTGAGCTGTGGGGTACACAGCAGAGTCATTTGGTTTTTGGTGGGAATTCTGGTGTTTCCATGTACACACATCTCCTCTTAAAAAAGTGCTCAGGCTCTGTGTAGCACTTGCACAATGGAGAAGTTCCCTGCTTGCATTCTCTGTTAACATAGCTGGAAAATCTACAGTAACAATTAGAAAATGGACAAATAATGTGGAACCTCCGCTATGCTGCATCCCTAGTGTCTCTGGGATGCCTGTTCATCCTATCTGTTTCACTGGCTGTGACAGAGCAAATGCAAGAGGGAAAAAGAACCTCTCCATCCTTTAAAATTGATGCAGAGAAAGATAAATCAGTGCTTCAGCCTTGTCTTGGTACTAAAGAGCTTTTGTTATTTTCTCCCTAAGATCAGGATGTAAAACTGATATTTATCTATGAAACAATATCCCTGCTTCATGTCCATATTGAAATAGGTTCCGGTTTTTCAGTCTTGCAAGATTTCCAGCACAAATGAGTTATGGTTGATGAACAATTAAAGTGTATTTTTTTTCCATCATCTCAGGCTCTGTGACTGGATTACTAAATGATTTTTCAAGCTTGCTCTGTCATTACAGGTTAGTGGTGGGATGAATTCACAGGAGAAATTTCTTCCTCCTTGCAGACCCAGCATCTGCTCTTACTGCAGATTGGAGCATGACTGGAACTCCCCAAATAATCTTCTCAGCATAGCTTTTGTACAGTATTTCTTTGGACCTACAAGAAAGCTTTACTCTGAACGTCAGTGATAGTTTACTCTGACATTACAAAGTCCTTCCGCACTACCTGTTCTGTGTGGAACATTTGATGTAGACAGATGCATCACTTGGACCTGTCAGGGCAGTTCAAAACTAGCAACAAACAGGATTTCTTTTTTCTTATGTTTGGAAGAGTAATCTTCTTAAGAATAAGTTCACAGGGGTAATCAGATTACTGGTTACAAAGAGTCCTCCCCTCCAAATTGCTTAAATGTCATTAGGTGACATTTAGCTAACATGTCTTGATTCTGCTATGCTGGAGGTGGAAAGAGAACCAGAGTAGTTTCATGTAGACACTTCACCTTTCAGGAAAGGACATGACAGGTATAGTTGTCAAGACTGCTTGTCTTTGGGAGGAACAGACAGCATGGAAATGAGCAGAAAGGGAAGGCAAAAAAACCAAACCAAGAGATGCAGTTTTGTCAGTAGAGCTGAGAGCTATGCTAGGCTGTTCTGCTTGTAATGTCCTGGTGGGATTCCCCTCCATAAAAAGAATTGAAATGTGCACTGACCAGTACGTGTAACATGATTCTCTTCACTACCACCTAGTGGGCAACTCCTTCACTAACCGAACTCCAGAGTCGCTCCTGCTCTGCAATCTCATTCTCACCCTGATGGTAGAAACAGTGAATAAGTGAAGGGGGAACAGATGGATGACTAGGAAGATGCACACAGGGCTCTTTTTTCCCATGCAGGGAAAGGAACATGGGGAAAGAGAACTTGTAATTTAAACGCATTGTGCCCTATGGCATTATCACACCATGCCTTGTAGCTCTGCAGACAGGTCATGGTTGTTACACCTCAGTCTCACTGAAACTCACAAAGCTCAACAAACGCTGGCTTTGGAGATAAAAACATGTTCTCCTGAATGCAACCGAATCCCGCAAACAGTGGTGAGGAGACACTTGGGAAGTTAGTCCAGTGTCTCAGTGAAAAGGCAGCCTTGCCCCCTTCTTGGCTCTGAAAGTTTTGGTGGTTCTGCTTCTGATTGTACTACTGAAAATATGGAAGAGGCAACAAAGAAAAAAGCAGCTTCCTTCTCTGTAAAATCACATTTTCAATTCTAATCACATATTTACAGCAAAACCTACCAAATTCAAACATAAATGAGTATATATTTGAAACATTAAGCCCATGTATTCAAGTGAGACCTTTCCCACTGAAATACTCAGGGGTTTGCACAAATAGCTAAAATCCAACCCTGTGAAAGCAACATATAAATGACAATTACCTCAGATTTTTCACACTCCTCTGTGCCTTTTGGGACTAAGCTCCCAATGCACAAATAATAATCAGGTTTGGGACTTACGTAGCTTGCTTTGCCCCAGTGACAGAAATAAGGGTAAACATTACAATAACAGCTCTCACATTTCAAGGAGGGAAAGATGTTAATGTCATTTAGACCAATAAAGCATTTAGTAGTCTCAGCAGGAAGAACAGTAAAATGGTAAAAGATTATTAAAAGAACTGTATCTCTGTGTTTCTTTTGCCAAAAGCAATTTTGCCAAAAGCAATTTTGCCACTGTATTTAGGGATCTATACAGGCTCCCTCTGCTAGCACTTCCATCATAAATATATTTAGGCTTTTTCCTTTCTCTCTATGCTCCTTAAAAAGCCATATTGCATTGGCTTTTCCCAGCAAATTGCTATGCGTTTTCATTGTGTACATTTAATGGATATGATTCAGTAAATTGAAACATCAAAGGTAAAAATGGTGTTGATACAGGAAGTCAGGCCTTCCATTATGTTTACAGCACTATACTGCCCATTACTTTGGTTTTGCCCTAGTGTAATAAGCAGAATACAAACCAGTTAAGTCTAAAATAAGAATAATGTTCCTACTGGATACCCACTTATAACTTCATGCAGTTGTTCTCAGTGTAAGTAACCCACTTGATTAGTAATCAGCTACCTTATTACATGTAGGGAAAAGGGATTACAGCGGAAATTAATCAAGACAGACTATTATTTACCAATAAAATAGAATTCCATTAGACGAACCCTGTTCGGATACTGGGGAATGCCAGGAACCCAGTTTTATATGATAGCTGTCACAGTGTTATCAGTCTGCTACTTCAGGAGAAGAAAACAATTTTAAAACCACAGTGTATGGAAGTTGTATCAAAGTGTGTGCAAGAGAATGCAGAGTAGTTGAAAATGTTTAAATAATCTTTATTGAACTTGCCATTAAAATAAAATTGAAATCAGACTTCTTGCCATTACTGATTGATATATTCTCCAATCTGCATCCATACCGTTTTGTTAATGTAACATTGCTAGTGAGCTTGCTATTAAGCTGACCAGTTTATAGTAGTGTAAAGCTGTTTCTGTCTTGCCAATGAAGCACTGACTTTGAGGGGCCTCAACCACCATATTAAGTACACCTAAGGAAAACCAAGTAATTCTGCAGGGTAAAACCCGCAAAACCAGACGCTGCAAATGTGGGGAAAGCAAGCAGGTATCACTCAGTGTCTTCAAGTTTCCCCTGTCACAATTACAGTTATCACATTAGTCACAGTGATTTGAGAATCGAGTCATGGCCAAGCAAATTGTTGCAATTAAGGAGATCAACATATACTGAGCACTGGTAATAGGTGAAAATGGGTATAGCAAAAGGAAAACCTCTTCTTTCTAATAGTCATCCTCAAGGCAAAATCCTTGAGTACAATTCAGTTACAGGAGAATGTCTGGATTATGGCACTGCACAATTTAGTTCTTGCTCTATTACTGGGACTATATCTTTTTAAAGCTTTGCAGCTTCCTTCCTTGGCCTCTGCTATTCTTATTTACTCAACACTGCACATCATGGCATTTGTAATAATCTTGAGAAATATGGTATTGCAATCCTTAGTGCCAGGGTATAAAGCACTGGTGCTGGCTAACTCACAACCTTCAGTCTGACCACTAGCAACTTATAACATTTAAGGAACACTGAAAAGCTCACTGTTTTTCCTGCACTGAAGAATCTGAAATACTTCATGGAGTGCTGAATCATTCACTAGCACAGTCTGGCAGGTTACAGTGAATGTAAAGATGGAAGCGTGGAAGTCTGCTTGTTTTGTTAATTGTCCAGGCCCCTCCAGTTTAAAATGGACAATTCTAATAGATCAGAAAGCCCCTCAGGATAAAGTGATAGAAAACGTTTACCTCCTCCTCAGTACTTGAAAGGCTTCCATGTTCAGCTAAGGATTTTCCACACAGCATCCAGTTGTAACATTCAGTGAGGTCCTAACATACAAACAGATGTTCATTTCTGGTTTTATAGTCTTCAAAGTTCACTGGTTTCAAGACAGGCTGTTCTAAAAGCCTCCAACAGCTGAAGCTCTTCAAGGTAAACAGAAGCAACAGCATCAGGACTTCTGGGAGCATGAGGAAGCCTTGAAACCACACAATACAGATAGATCATTTGTTGCTATGTTTTCTTCTCTTTACAGTTTCCATTGGCAAATATCATTGTTCTTTGTCTAAACTTAATGGTCTGTGTCCACATCCCTTCAAGCATTCAACAGGAATATTATGTATACTTACAGAGCACAGATTTGACAATCTTTTGAACAACACCAATGGTAATATTTTCCACCTTAGTTTAGGTAAAAAGAATCAGCATGTCAAAGATAGGCAGAAATAAGCAACACAGTATGACAGAATCTCCTCTGACACATATTGCAGGAGCCCCACTATCGGTTCTGTTTGCAAAGTCCTTGAATTATAAGGCCGTACCATGCAGAAACTCTACGTCATGGTTGGAAAGTGTAATTACAACTGACAATTAGTGTTATCAGCCAGTAATGTTGGTGTGTCTGCCTGGGTGCAGAGATGAGAAAAACTGTAATAGAAAAATAAAATGCATGGAAATGGAATCAAAACATTGACAGGAATGCCAAAAAAAAAACCAAAAAACAACCCTCACCATTCTTTAAATACTCAAAAAACACCTTTAGAAGCTCAGTGAACGTTCACATGAAAACTTCTTACATTAAACGTTTTTACATGGACTCCAAATTGTTCTTCTTTTTAGCCACACAAAGTCTTCTGGATCCATCTGAGCCTTTTTGAACTCACTGTAGGGAGATGAGCTGGTACTCGGCTGCCATCTGAAATGAAAGCTAACAGTTAACAACAGCTCTGGTTGGAGGGGTCAGCTTGCTGTGCCTGGAGGGAGGAAGGGGTCCAGTTTCCAAAGAAGCTTTGTCCTCCAGCTGCTGACTTAGCATGTTGTCACAGGAGCCTGGAGCACAGCTAGTGGTGCCCACAAAGGGAAAACAGGGGCCAAGGTCACTCTGCAGCATTGTCTTGAGACATAACCCAGTTTGGGGACAGTCCTACTGCTCTTAGCTTAAGCTTGATGGATGTGTTTCGAGAGGGATAGGAAACCTTTACTGAGACAACAGCTTTAAAAGAAAAGGAATCATTTGCATGAGATGCTTGTGTGTCAAGTCCACATGTGCATGTCAAGTTACTCTCTAACGTAGCCACTCAAAGTGGATAAACTCATTCATATGTTTTCAGACAAAGAAAATTCAGAAAAGACAGTTTAGTCGTAAGGACTCCCCAAGAACTGCACTGAACAACTCCAGCTGAGCTAGCAAGCCAGAGGTGGAACCTTAGAGCAGAGCTGGTATCAAGAAGGGATGGACGTAGATAATAAATGGGAACTACAAGCCTGGCCAGAGCACTCCTCAGAAGAAGCAGGGCAGGGACTTTCAGCATGAACCAACACTATTCCTTATCAGATGCTTGAATCACAAGCTCAGAGGGGCAAGTCCTGTGGTCCCCCAAATTATGTGGTACACTGCTTCTGCTCATCAACTGAGCAATAAACACAGCAAGTTATAATCAAGGTACTTGTGTTTGCATATCAAGATACCCAGCAAGCCAAAGCCAGAAGTGAAAAAATCATTTAACACTTGATGTTCTGCCACAGGATTCACCTGGAGCTCTGCAACATCCCCTGAGTCTATTCACATAGACGCGGAGGTCGCACTTCTGTGCTGGGGCAATGCGCAAAGGCCAATGAAGCTGCCAGCGTGGCTTTTTGTCAGTCCAAAGCCTTTGGCAGGGGCTGAGACTGGCTGATCCTCACCCTTGCTAGAGCTTTGAGTGGGCTCTACATCTTCCAAGGGCAGCACCTTCGCCTGAACCACATGCAGCCAAAAGCACGTTTTCCTTTTGGGTACACCACCTCCTTCCTTCCCTAAAACTGATGGGCCCACAAATAAGTCACATTTCTCCATCCTCATTTTCCTCGTTTTCTTTCCATACCTTACTTTTCCATGCTGCCAACCTTCCATCCCTTCATTTTGCTCTCCCTTCTCTCTTCTGCTTCCCTCCCTTTCCCCCTCCCCCTTTCTCTCTCCCTCTGTACTTTGTGAACTGCTGCAGCAGTGCTGAAGTCCAAAGTTCAGTAACTTGCTAAGTACACAGATAAATATGAACCTTGGAGAATTTACATTGCTCCAATGTAAACAGATAGCCAAGGGTCCCTTTATCAGCACTGGCTCAGGACAGTCGTGGGGGGTCTGAAGTGGCTCCATTTTGTATTTTGGGGGATTTTGGGGGGTGTGGAGGAGGGCGGCTGCGCTGTGCCCACTCTCCTGACAGTCAGGCGCGTCACCTCGGGAACATGGTGTAGGGAAGCTGGAAGCAGGATCACCCGAAATTCAAACCCAAGGGACACCAGCCTGAAGACCATGGTCTCAAAGCTGAGTCATCTTCAAGTGGAGCTGCTGGGAGCGCTGCTGGAGTCGGGACTAACCAAGGAGACCCTCATCAAGGCACTGAGCGAAGTGGAACCCTACGCGCTCCAGAGTGAAAGTCAGCGCGCTATCAATGCCCTCCAGACAGAGAAAGGGGAACCCTGTCTCGACATCCCCAATGGAATGGGGGAGTCCAGGCTATCGGAAGATGAAACCTCTGATGACGGGGAGGAATTTACCCCTCCAATAATGAAGGAGCTGGAAAACTTGAGCCCTGAGGAGGCTGCTCACCAGAAGGCTGTGGTGGAAAGACTATTACAGTAAGGACAGATTTGCTGCTCCTCTTTGCCGCTTTCTTACACTCTCCCTCTAAATCTCTTTTCCTTTCCCCTCACCCTCAATGTCCCTTGTATTCACAGTTGATCTAGCTGCATGGAGGCAGTCTTCATCCCTGCCAGGACTCACAACACCCCCACGTTCTTTATAAATACTCAGACTTTCCTTTCATCTCACTTTAAATGCATGAAGGGAGCCATGGAGCCTGAATGCGTATTTGATGTGCTTATATCATCAGCTTTCAGAATAGTCTGAGGCCTGAATAACTTGCATCTCTCTGACTGAATGGTAGGGTTTAGGATTTGTATTTTTAAGAGGATTCCATCAGGAAAGGTCACTCTTAACTGCAGCTATATTTGCCTGAGTCTGTACAGTAAAGTCAAGTTGTGATGTTTCCCTGCCCTATTTAATGAAATTAATACTGTTCATTTCACTAGTTTTTGCAATAGATTATTGGCCAAAGACAAACCAAGAGATCTTGTTCTTGTCATTCAAGTGACTGCAAAGCTCTCCTGACTTCAGTGAGGATTCGTCTTGTAGAAAGAGCACACACCAAATACACGCAGAGGTTAAAACCCAAGCAGAACACTCTGCTTCTGCCATCCACAGCCTGTCACAACTACAAAGTACATCCGCAGCAACAGTGACAGGTTTTACTGCCATGCAAATTTTCTTTTGCATCCAAGCATTTCTGAGATCAAAACACAATAAGCCTGAACCGATAAACCTCACAACAGACTCAGAAAAACCTTCACCAGGATTCCCATTTGGAATTCTTGCTAAGATCCAATTCCTATGGGCGACCTAAGAGGTTTGTCCAAGCAAGGATCAGGTCCATCCAACCCAACAGAACCAGATCCTTGCCCCTCTGCTTTGTGGGTACTTTGACATCACGAGCTGAAGACACCACCACGCAGTAACATCCTGCACTTAGAATCCGCACTAAACCCAAAATCCATCTAGAGAGTTTCTCAGGCTTCCTGACCCCTCCCTTGCACGTGCAAAGGAAGTTAACTGAAAATGTAACAACAAGAAGCAAACATCAAACCCCACCACAAAAGGCCAGAGCTGTATAAACAGCACCAAGAGTTAGCATTCACTGTAAGCACTTAGGAGAAGAAAGCGCCCTGGCAGCCTGGGAGTTGATGACTCTGCAGTAGTACCCAAGAGAGGAAAATCCACGGGATCAGCTCTTACCTGGGTGGGGAAAACATTCCCAAAATTTCCATCTTCCTTCTGGCCCAGTACGTGTCTCATCTCTTCCCCACTCCCAGCTGTGTCACAGCTTTTAGGCTCCTCTGTTCTCTTTATGACTTTTCCATTCTTTTTACATGTTTCCTTCCTCTCTTCACTTTTGTCTCCGCTGCTATTCCTCCCATTTTGTTTTCTTCTTGGCTAATTCTCTCTCTCCCTTCCTCACTTTTTCTTCCTCTCATCCTCGTCTCCTTCTCATCTTCCTGAGTCTGCGTACAGGTCTTGGGGTAGTTTGAGCCCAGTGGCACCGGGCGGGCCCTGGCTAGTTACTAATTATCCAATGGCTTTATTATTTCTCTTTTGTCTTATAAATTTATAGACGAAAAGACCCTGATAAGCTTTTTGATCATTAACTTCTGATGGTTTATCAGGTATCTCTCCACTAAGGAAGCCATGGAAGGTGAAGAGCAGCACCTGGCTTTGTAATGAATGGGTGAAGCAGGATTAAAGTGCCATCTGCTGTGGTCTAAGAACAGATATGCGGATGAAGGGAATTCCTTCCTGCCACCCTCACCAGCATGAATCCTGGTTTCTGAGCCTCCCTGCCTTTTTAGGAGCTTGCAGCCAATCTTTCCTGTGCTTATTACCAGCCTCACCACAACAGTCTTACCTCTCTTGCAAACCTGTGATAGTAATGCTTTCCAGTGAGCAGTCTCACATCTCTCTCTATACAGTCACTTGAGGGGCATTCCCATTTTACAACTGGGAACTGAGGTACAGAATGATTCTATGACCTATCTAAAACCCTGAGATAGCACAGAGAGGACTGGGCAAGAACAAGGATCTCCAAAGCCTCATACTGGGTCTTAATTGCAAAGCTTTAGACTGAAACATCAGAGTTATCTTTCCTCAGTCGCTCCTATCACAGGATAGAGCAATTCATTTCTCCAATTGAGGACAGTATGAAGGGACCAGAGGCCTCAGTTTCAACAAAAAAATATGAATACACTTATGGAGGATTGTAACAGATCAAAATTAGTCAAGGTAAAATGAGAACAGTAGGGAGCCTGTATTGACAGCATTAAAATTTCTAGTCAAATATTCAAACAGAGCAGCTGCATGTCTGAGAGCCTATTCAAAGCGTCTGATCCACTATCAGGGTTCAATATCTTGTAAGCAGTTGTTACCCACTAATAAATGTGGTTTGTTTCTCAAGAACAAACCTTTACATTAGAGATGTCTAAAGGTACTGTCCGTAAAACAGTACTGTAAGCATTGTAAGGCAGGCAGAACAGTTTACAGATAAAAGGAAGGCAGGCAAGAATCTCCATGCACAGGGATTCCCAGTAAAAATTCAATGCTTGCAAAGCTATTTTAGCATCTACACAAGGATTTCAAATCCAGAAACCAGATGGAAGCACTTCTACCCTCAGGCAGAAGCCTCTTTTGGCATTATTAACAATTCCTGATCTAATGCTGTAGACCACATTTTAACTCGGAGATTGACTTGTGGGCAGCTATTAGTGATACAAGAAAGTCTTTGTGGTAACTGCAGCCATTGCCTGTAAGGAAGAATCAGGAAAGTGTCCATTGACAGGCTTTCCAGGAGCTGGAAAGGGAAAAAATGACAACAGCAAGAGACCAAGTATGTCCTTGCAGGACTATTAAAGTTGAAACCGCAGTCTGGAAAGCACTAGTCAAAGCTGTGTAAAACAGGATACAGAGGAGATTCATCCTGTCATGGGGATGTACCTGTGGGGATTGATTAGAGTTTGTCCCTACAGAACAAAACAATGCCAAAGGTAGTTCAGACAAAAGTTTCTCTAGTGAGGAATTGACAACCTTTCTTCCTGTCCTTCATCTGTCTCACTGATCTTCCATAGATGTACACTTGGAATAAAATGATTCTTTCCCTATCGCTCCACACAGAAAACAAATTGCATCTATGATAAAGAATTAACTCAGTAGGGAGACAGAGCTGTGTGGAGTAATCCCCTGATATTCCCCACAGAGAGGCTACCTTGGGGGAAGGGACAGATCACACTATCCCAGGTACAGCAAATGGAGAGAGGCAGAGCAACAGTCCACCTGTAGGGCAAGGGGTGAGACTCCATTAGGAAAGAGAGAAATTGAGATAAGCAACAGCCCTCCCCTGGAGGCAGGGATAAAAGCACGTATTCCATGAGGAAAAAAAAAAACAAAACAAAAGATAAAATGATAAAGGTTCAGTCTTTTCCTGCCCTTAGAATGGCTGGAGTTGGGGAATCTGGAGATGAAGCTGCCACACCCCTTTCATTTCCACATATAAAGCAAGATGAGGCAAACCAGGCCAAGTTCAATAGAAAGGAACCCTGATGGGATGGTCTTACCTTGCCTGCTCTCTGCCTAGCCCGGCTCCAGGCTGTGCACTGCCAACAGTGAGGGTTGTCTAGCAGGCTCCACACGAAAGGGCCAGAGGATGGTCCTGAGCACTTCTTTGAACCTCTGCTTAAGCAAGGTCTGGTCCAAAGCAGCAATTCAGAACCCACCTCAGGGAAATGAAGGTTTCTCTTGCCTGAAAATGTGAGAACAGGGAAGAAGAAAAGGAGAAACAGAGAAAATGAGGAAGAGGAGGGAAAAGAAAGGAACAAAGGAAAAAGAGAAAAGCCAGGAAGAGTGAAGGAGGGAGAAGGTCCCCTGAATGTTACATCTCCAGCCCTCTGGAATGGGTTTTCTTTAATGCTAACAACTTGATATTTACTTTCCATTTAAATGTGAGATGTTGCTATAAATTATCAACCAGCCTCTTGTTCCCTTTGAGTTTATAACTAACTACCTGGGTTACTTATTGTTCAGGTAACAAAAGGGAGGTGAAAACGCCCTTAAAAAGTGACCTCAGAACTAAGAAAATGGGAAGCTGGTCTGGAAAGAGGACCCAGGCCCCTGTGGTTGAGATGAGTCAGGGATAGGGGCTACACTAAGATGGCGATAGGCAACTGACAGTAGGAGAGCAAGACTTAGGAAGAGTTTAACTGTGTGAGAATTTGGAGACAGGTATTAGACCTTGGAGAACAAGAAAGGAGCGGGGAGGCAGCTTGCACGGTGGGGGGAAAGGGGAGCCAGCAGGTAGAGAACTGGTTTGGAGATAGAGGAGAGCTTGAGCAAGGCAGACCCACTTCCACAGTTCTGACTCACTGAACCAACCAAGATGTTAGTGCAGCTGCACACAGGGAAACCAGGTTTAGGGTGAAATCCTGCCCTCTGACAGCCAGTCACAGTCTCGCTGCCAGTGAAAGAGCAAAGGTTTCAACTTGTGATGTCCTAGTCAATGATGGAAGCTCTGCAGGTGGAACTAGGTATGCGGGCAAGGGTTCAGCTGACCAGCTGCCATCACTTGTACTATGATGTAGAATTGGGCCTAAAGGAATTGCCACATTGATATTGCAGCCTGTGCTTTGACTATGTACAGAGTAGCTAGGATGTCATACAAGTGTCTTATGAAATCATGTTGTACTAAGGTTCCCCTGCACTGTTTTGCCTCACAAAGCTCCCTGCTTTGTCTCAAAAGAAGACAGAAAAAAACACAGGGCTTCAACCATTGTGAGAACAGACTCATAAACACTTCCTGCCACAAAGAAGTGAGGATCTCAACAGGGGAGATGAAAGTAACTTGTGATTGCAGTGCAGGAAGGAAATCAACATGTAACAGAGGTTTCCATTGGTGGCAACACAGTCCTTCCTCTTCCCATCCGAGCCAGAACTCAAATCTAAGAGACTGGAGATTCCAAGTCAGAGCCTTTTCTCCTTTATATAGAGACTTCTGTAATGAATTCAGGATGCAGGTGCTGGCTCAGCTGTCACAAATACAAAGTGGGGAGATTGGTCCTTAGTTTGGACAGCAGGAGAAGAAAAAAGACCACCACCACAGCTAGGAAAGATAAGCTGTTGTAAGTTCAGCTAATTTGAGGCTTTTGAAAGACAAAGATGGTTAAGGGAAGAAGCTAGAAGGTAGAAGCCTCTATAACAAGCATCCCACCATAAAAAAGGAACAAATGTTCCTATTTTAAGCAAGCAGGTTCTTCAGAAGGCTGTAACTGACACCATTTCTGTCACACTTTAACTGCAGCAGAGCTCGCTCCTTGGACTGTCCAGCCCCATAGAGCCATGGATGTGGTTGGTGGTAACTGAATTCAATTAGCCTGTGGGATGTGCTTTCATTGACTTGCCATGCTAATGAAGGCAAGGTTATCTCACCCCGGAGACAGATCCATCCTGGGTGAGCTCTGCATCAGCCCCATCCATCCTCAATCCCCTGCTCCCAGGATTGGCTTTCTCTGGGCAAAGCATCCCAATGGGGATGAAGCTCCCTTTCTCAGTACCATGGAAGGTGGAAGGCAGGGAGGAGCTGGAGGCAGAAGGCCCATGGAGGGAGGATGATTCCCCCCAATCCCCCGGCAGGATGGGAAGCGGGATGGGCTGGATGAGGGGATTTGCTCCCTGGGGCAGGAGTTCAGTGCCAGGCTCAGGTTCAAGTGAACCTTGTGTCTGTGCCAGCTCTTCCTGCCCTCATTCCTGCTAGGACAGAGACCTGACACAGCAAACAAGGGCTCCTTTGGGAGTCTGGGTACCCAGGAGCTTGGCTGCAGCCGGCTCCGAGCCTTGTGCCAGGAGGTGGTTCACCCATTCCCAAAGGCAGGAGCTTAGGATATAAGGGGTGTCCTCGGCCAAGGAGGCCATGCCCAGGAGCGCTGCTGCCAGCCCTTGTTTGAGAGATGGAGAGAGCCTTTAGAGGTCATTAGAGATCAAGTGATGTGACCAAGATCATCCACTCCAAATTGTATCTGGGACTTCTGCCTCACAGGTTCAGAGCTCACAAGATCATCTTAATAGAGAATTTTTAGGAGACGCATTGACATACATTCATTCAAGGTAAACGTGATCTGCTGTCTTGGGCCCAACCCTAGGTTTGCTTTCATCAAGTCTAATTATGATAATGGTTCATTTAACCTCTCTGCCTCCCCCTAACTTCTGCTTAAAAGCAGAGGCACTGTCTGAATCCTTGGACTGCACAGTTCCATTTTTAGCACTGTCTGACTCATTTAATGATTTGGTCAGGTTAGTTTGTCCTTGACTCAGTTTCCCCACTGTCAAAATGGGACTAATAACACTGTCCTGCTTTTTGAGGAAGGGTTATGAAGATAAATTAGTTTTGGCTGAAGAAGAGTCCTGCAGGGCTAGCAGAATTGGAAGGAGACAAGCACACTCTCTGTTGCAAGTATTATCTATCACTTATGTTTCTCACAGCCCTCCTTGACTTTTACTGACTATGTAGTCTTTCTCTTCTTGCAAATCACCAGTGTGTATATTGATCAGCAATATCCCTTGCACAGACTACAGGGCCATCTCTCCATCAACTTCTTTGTCCTCTCAGAGGCAGATGGTTTTACAGCTGGGAGAGCAAAATCCTGTCCCACCAATGTCAACAAAGCTCGGATCTCATCCTTGGTTTTCCACCACAGGAGTGTGTCCTCTTCTGTACAGAGGCTCACTTTGGGGTGGCTGCTGCTGTCTTTTTCTAGGGCTCCTCTAAGGAAAATCAATCCCCTCTGAAAAATGCCAAGATGGTTTCAGAGGCAGACAAACTGGTGAGAAGTGAAGGGATGGTTGGAGAGAGAAAAGCCAGCCCCACACCAATCTGACTTCTTCTAGGGCTCCTCTAAGGAAAATCAATCCCCTCTGAAAAATGCCAAGATGGTTTCAGAGGCAGACAAACTGGTGAG
>JAVHNF010059336.1:0-11104 GCA_034783455.1 Micropsitta finschii | reverse complement strand
TTGATATTAATTCCCAGCAAATATATATAGGTTAAAGTTGGTAAGTTTTCAAGCATTAAACTACTGAGCAAGACAGGCTGAAGATTATGGTAGTAAGGATGCATGAAAATCCAAGTCTCTTTAGCTTATAGTTTGTGTGTTGGCAGCACTCCCATCTGCCTTGAACTAACATGAGTTGTAATTTTATACAATGAACTGCTACTGGGTGTAAAAAAAGTCACAGTGTGAAGTGCCAAGAGCAATGTGTGTACAGCATCTGTGAATACAAAGTTGCCCTTCTGGGACACTGTGCAAAATGATGTAACTGAGTGAAAAAGCTCTGCAAAAATATGTTTCACTTGTTGTAATTGAGCATCTCCGCTGCAATACCTTAATGAGGCTCGAGTATCATTCTTTCTTGACCACACAGTGGGATTGTATTGTATGAAAAAAGCCGTTGACACTAATAGCTAGAGCTGCTGAGGTTTTATTTTGCTGCCCTGCACCTGTGCTTCAGCACTGCTACAAAGAGGGGGCACTAAGGAAAGCCTTTAATGCTTCTGGGGTAAGTTTGCCAAGAAATTAGCTTCTGAAAAATTCAGGTCGCCCTTTTAAAATGCTTAACTGTTTGTGTGCTTGCTAAAAGTTGAGATAATCACTGTTTCTTTCTTACAACCTTATCTAAGGATTCATATCCCTGCAGCAGCAACGTGATGTCAGGTTTATGAAATGCACAGTGGAATATTCTAAACTGTTTTGGTGAATTAACTTCTGAAACTACTGAAACCTCTTAGTTGTTGGATTAAAAATCTTGTACTGGTAAAAGTATTAATTTCTGGAAATGGAAATGCCTTGGGCTGAGCCTCAGAGCTTTAGGTACTGTGGAATTTGTATTTCAAGGAATTAGTGTAGAGGTTGTTCTTTGATAAAGATGATGATGTTAATGATAACCCAAAGCATGTAAGTAAAATTAAAGCACATTGAAGTGAAATTTTACTACTTCTGAATTTCTTCCAGATTAGAAATGTTTGATAGTCATATCAACACACTGCTGTGATAGCAGCAATATACTGCTGATGGGACAAATCATGTACTAGGCCACCTTTGCTTGCCATTATTATCACTGTTATTACAGACTAATGAACATTGATCTTAAAACTGTGTAAAGTCAGTCTGTCCAGATTGTGAATGGCTTTGTGATTAAATCCTGGTTTAGACTGCATTCTCCTTTATGATTTGCATTGAATTTTTGGAGGAGTTACGACCACGTGAGCTCATTTATGAGAAAATACAATGGGTTTGTTTTGTCTGTAGATCTCAGTTGCTTATCAGTAACTTTAAAACACAGGTCACATATCAGCCAGGTCATACTACAGGACTTTAAAGTAGCTTAGTTTGTCAAAATATATCTCTCTTGGCTATGTTAAACTAAACCCATCAACAACAGGCTTCAAGTGCTTCTTAGATAAATCACTCCCAGTTTGGAACAGGATGAGGATGCAATGTTATAATCAAGAAGTTGTTTGGTTGTTGGTTTTCTTTTCAGCCCCTTCTTACTGCTTGCATTCCAGCAGGAGAATTTTCTTGACCTTGTGTCTGGGTAGTTCTTGAAGATGGCCAGCAAAGGACCCACGACTTCTACATCAACAAAGAGCTCCAGTACTGGAGGGACCAGTGGCAGCAGTAGCAGCAATGGTGCTGGGGACAATACTAATCAGGACAACACTTTTGAATGTAACATCTGTTTAGACACTGCCAAAGATGCAGTTATCAGCTTGTGTGGACATCTCTTCTGGTAAGTACTCAGCCCCCTCAGATAAACCAGAACACTATCTGATCATGTAAAAGCCTATGACTTTTATAAATCTAAGACACCAAATAAAATGTCTTGTATAAAATTAGTAAGGACCACGGGTTTGGTTTAGGAGGAGCCTGGGTTTGCTTCTCAACTGTTTTTCTTTGCTCATGGTCCAGGGAGTGGATTTCTTGCATCTTAAACTTCCTCAACTTCCTGTACTTCTGGATTATTTTGTAAAATAAACAAACAAGCCTCACATAGGACAGTCAGTGTTCACTGACACTGATTAGTTATGCATGCTGTTTTGTGCTGTCTGGTCTAGCACAGATATTTTGTTCAGACCTAAATTCCTTTCTAACCTGTGCATACCTAAACCTGCATCTGACATTAGGTTATGGAGGCCAAATTGTAGTTCTCATTCTTCCTATAAGCTTGCTCTTTTTTCCTTTGAAGCCATAAAAATAGATAAAAAGCTTTTTACATGTGGGTTTCTCTTTTCCCATGGTCCTGCGGTTGTAACACTGCCTTTTCAGTGCTTTGGTCTGACGTGGGAATGAATCACACAAAAATACAAGAAGTGTGCAGCATTTCTTACGTAGGTAACTTGGGCTGGAACATACTCTTTCTTGAATGTTACGAAGGTATTAAGGATTGACATGGCCAAATGGGGTTTTGGGGGGGGGTATTTTACACAGTAGGCGAAATTGTGCTCTTTTTTTTATACAAGATGCCTAAAAGAGCATTTCTGTGTAAATGTATGTAATATCTGCAAATCAGGTTCTTACTCTAGGAGTTGGAAAATCACTTGATGATGGAATGTTAAGATAAAATTAAATTATTGTACAAAAGGATGTGAAAGAACGGAACTTCAAAAATCAGCAAGTGTCTGTTAAGACCGCTTGTTGCCATATTAATTTAATCTTAAGAGTAGTTCTGTGTAATGGGAATTTCTCTGCCCTGAGCCACTGGGTCTGATCTCAGTACTTGACACTGCTCTGAGCATTGGGTTGGACTGGAGGCCACCTGAGGTACCATCCACCTGGAGGTATTCCATGACTTAGTGAACATGGCTGATGTTTTACCTAAATCTCTCTTACTTAATTTCTTTTAAGATCCTAAAGGATCTTTACTGATTCTTTCCTCATTTGCATCTTAGCTCAGGGACATCTTTTCATGGTGTTAGAAGAGAAAATTGTACAGTAAACACTAAGATTAATTAAGCCTCTGTATGGGCCTTTGGTATGGATGAGGGCCCAGGAATCAAAGGTGATATACAGAAAATCATATTAGCAACTTAGTTAGATTGCATAACCTGAAAAGACCAGTGAAGATTCGTCTTGGGCTGTGCTTTCAATTATTTTAATGGGAGGTTATGGAACTAGCCCAGCTGGATTCCAGGATTTTGTTGTCTCCAAGCTGTGCTATCTGTGGTAGCACATTGTATGTTTGTCAGATCGACTTGTCAGTAACTAATTCTGTTTTCCCCTCTCTTTCTGCTCTGTGAACAAATTGTCCTGGGAATGCTCACAGTTGGCCTTGTTTACACCAGGTAAGAGAGGTTTCCTTTTACTTTGTCTTTCATCAGCTCCTGTTACTCAATAAAGCCCTTGGTTCTCTGGAGTATGCCCCTCTTTTCAAATGCTCTTTCTCTCCAGGGCAATCACAACCTGCTAATGCAACTTCATACACAACACCTTGCAGTCTGCTCTTTCAGCACTGCATCCCACTTTTGAGTTTCTTAAATACTGGGTATTCCCAATTTTGCAGGAGAATTACTGTAAGCAGTTCACAGGAGGTTACTTTACAGGCTTAAGTGCTGAATGTGTTTCTCTTGGAATATGTAGTGGTTTACATTCTGGCATCATTACAGAAAAGATAGATGAAAGGAGGGTATCTACACTTGGCCTATGCAGGATTGTTGGTTCTGTTTATTTCTTCATATTTTACTTCAGTGCAGTTCTGAATGTGTACACATCAGCAAGTGGTTTGTACCAGAACAACAGCCAAAATGCCAACTCCACTCTGGAGAGTACTTGGCACTTAGTAAAATGGTTGGCTCCATGGCTTTCTGAGAAATTGCTGAAGTGTCTGCCTGGCTGCAGATGAGGTTTGCTTGTGGTCTTTTACTGGTTTCTTATAATTTACTTTCTTTTAGTGGCTAGAGACCAGGCCAAACAGACAAGTGTGTCCTGTATGCAAAGCAGGAATCAGTCGAGATAAAGTTATTCCTCTGTATGGAAGGGGTAGCACTGGGCAGCAGGACCCCAGGTAAGAAACCTAAATACAACTATTTTTGTGTGAAAACTAAAGATGATACTTTAGTTTAAGGTCTTAAGATGAGATTGTCAAAATAATGGATTCACAGTGTGAAATACTTCGTTAAAAGACAGATAGAACTGCCATTTCTGCCACATATTTCTGGCCTGGGTTTGCACACCTTATTTCTTGTTCAGCTGGCAGCTTATTTTAATTGGGTGTTAATTATCAGTTACAAGTGTCAGGTTGCAATGAATGTTATCTGACTGGACAAGCTTACCTAAAATGTTCACGTCCTCAGTTTCTAGCCTTTGCAATGGGGCTTTGTTATTCAAAATGCAGTATCTTGATTCAGTGATGTGATTCATAAGCTGGGTGGTCTACTCGCTCACACTGCCTCCAGCTCTGCTGCAGCACGGCTGGGTGAGACTGTGCCCTATGTTTGTTCTGTTTTGTTAGCCAGACTAGTGCAGATACTCTTGGCACATATTAGCACTTGAGCTAATTTCACAACTTCCTGCAGAGAGAAAACTCCGCCACGACCCCAAGGACAGAGACCAGAACCGGAGAACAGAGGGGTACGTGAGAAAACAAGCTTGAGCAGATAAGTTGTCTTTATTGGTGGTGGGATTTATTCATCTTGGAGGATTTAGTCATCCTGTGTGAGGATCCTAAGGCTCACAGCTCTTGCACATCCCTAGCTTTTTTACAAATAATTGTTAGCTGCAGTGTGGCAGAAAGCTCCATTCCTATAGTACTCTAACATCCCAAGGAATGGGCTAACTTGAATTGTGCTTCACAAGAACAGATCTGTGTGGCATCACTGGAAATGCTTTTCATCCCTGATTGTTCTCCATACACAAATAGAAGGAACACTTTGCTTTGAAAATTCTTTGTGGAAATGTATTTCCATCAGACTATACCTGCCTTGGAAATATGTAATCTATGTGTGAACATAGGTTTTTGGCACTGACACCTGCTTCTAGCATTTCTATGGGATGTTACTGTACCATGGCATTACAAGCATAAGAATGCAGCTATCTGTTGGATACATGTTAATACGAAGAGGGCTCTGTGATTTTGTTGAGGAGATTACATAGAGTGAATGTAAACAGCAGGTGGTACAGGTTGAACAGACGTGGGAGTAGCCAGTAGGACAGACCGCAGTGTTCTTCAGCACGATGGCAGTGAGCACGACCTGATGAAACAATTGCATATTTCCGTGTAACTCAGCCTGGGATCCTTGGGGAACATCTGTATACCTCATGCTTCAAGCAAACAACTGCTGGGAATGATTAAGGAGCATTTCTGTATTGAATGTATTGGGAGCTCAGTTGTTCTTTCTCGCTGGGGAGTTGCCTTCTTATTAAATCAGCTGCTATACCTTGTTTGAACCTTTTAGCTGCTGCTGCCATAAGTCAAAGTAATCTGGTATGAAGACATAGCAGTAGTGATGCTGCCCTCCTGTTTCTTGCAGGCAAAGCACCTGCCATGCAGAGTGCTTTGCTGTCCCTGAGAGTTAATGGCAAAATGCTTGAGGAAAGTCGTAGTCAAAAGACTAACTCCTCGAGACAAGGATCAGGCCAGAAATGTCTGGCTTTTATTATGATCTTAAAGGTCTCTTCCAACCTAGTTGATTCTGTATGAGTGAAATCACATTTGCCCTCCCACTGTTAGGAGGTGATAGATCAGAGGGTTTTCAAAATTACTATCACTGTGTTAATTCTGTGAGGAGAGGACAGTGTGCTTTACACACTGTGGATTACAGAATGTAACAACTCTGAGCTCTCCACACTTTTAAAACATGACGTGACTGCTTAGACTGTTACACAGTTTGCTCTCAAATAGTACACTGCTTGTATACAGTAGGATTCATCTTGATTCAGAAGACTTACCTTTTTGACTTGATGGGGTAATTTAGTCTGGATCCTATAGGGGTCAATGTTGTTGCATTGTAACTCTTCCTTTTTTCCTCCTTTCCTTATGGCTGGCATTCCTGCCCCAGATGACTTTATCTGCCACCTTAATTAGAGTGCCCCCGGTAATTTTTTTTTATGGTTACTGTTCCTCTCTATAATGCTCTTTGCATCCCACTGACAATTTATCACCTCACTGAATGCTTAAATTATACACATGTATTGTGAGAGTCAATGCAGCTTATTTTTTTACAATGCCTTTCTTGCAGCTACATGGCTAATAGCTATTAATACAGATTAATGTATTGTTAAGACATTCTAAATAGAATTGTTAATGTTGATTTTGATATAGTGTCAGATATCTGCTATTTTAAGTTGAGAAACAGTAGAGAAATACTTTTGTTAATTTGTGGCCTTCAAGAAAGAACTGTGGTCCCTGGTTTTCTTTTCCTTAAACTTTTGGGTTGCTCTGGCAAGTTTGATACTGTGTGAAACATTTTAAGCTGAGAACTAAGGAGGTATCTAACAGCAGTGTGGCAGACTAGTTGCCAGACAGCATGATACTGCCTCAGCCACAGGAAAACCAGTGAGAGAGAATTGTCTGCACTTCTACAAAACACTTTGAAATAGGCTTTAAATGATTGGTACCTTTTTTCTGTCTGTTGCTTTTTTCTCTGCAGGGATTCCAGGGCTTTGGGTTTGGCGATGGTGGCTTCCAAATGTCATTCGGAATTGGGGCGTTTCCCTTTGGTATATTTGCAACAGCATTCAACATAAACGATGGGCGACCTCCTCCAGGTACCATGCAGACATCTTCCCCCACAAGCCTGTCACAAACAGATGTTTTGTTACAAACTCCTTTGTAACTTTTAAACAAATAGCTTTCTAAATGACAAAACTGTCTGATCAGTAGAGTAAATCAGTGTTGTAAATAGAAACACAAAATGGTTTGCCGAAGGCCTTCCTGAGAGGACAATAGAACTGGAGAAGGGGCAGCGGCACTGGGTATTTCTCCCCTTTAATTCAAATGCCTCCTCTGGTACCACAACAAACTCACTCTGAAAAATGAGGCAAATTGGACTAGGGTTTGTAATAATAGTACTAAAAAGGAGTCAGTAGGGGTGAATGAAGGAGACCCATATTTTGAAAACAGCAGCATTTCCTGAAAGATGAGAAGGGAAAATTTAAACAGTTTGAAATCCCTTTGTACCACAAAATAATGACAGCAAGGATTGTTCCTTTTCCAGAAATTGCCCTGAGAGTCACCTGTATTCCACAAGAGGTAACTTTTCTGGTGAAATGATTTCACTGATTTTAATTAAGAAGAAACAGCTGGGTTACTCCAAGTAGTGGCCTTGCTCTCTAAAGGTGAAGCAATCCCCAGAAAACCTCCTCCCCATCTACAGTGTAGACAAACTAAGTCTGCCTGTTTTGAACAAGAACCTACTTTTCTTCCCAAGATTTTCTTCCTCTAGGAAATTTTCTTCACCATGTCATACGGCATCAGAGCTATGAGAACATTCTTCATGTCACACCTGTGTTGCCAAGGACCTGTGCTGTCCTAGGGTCAAATTAACCTACCTATTAACTATACTTGAGTGTCCACTGAAAATGTGTGTGGAGGTGTGAGTGAGCTAAGGAGTATGTAAATATATCCTGTTGTAACAGCCATCATTTAACCACCTCCCTTGTCTGCTTTTCAGATGTGAATTCGATGCAGCAGTTCTCGAAATGCACAGCTTTAGCTTTAGAGCCTGTGTGCTTTACATTAGTTCTCTTTGTCAAGGCACCACATGCAGCTTTGACCCTTTTACCATTCCCTTATTCAGGGATGTTTCACCTTGATGGGGAGAAGCACTCAAGTAGAGGTGGTAAAGCTCCTTAGGCTAGAGGTGGTAAAGCTCCTTGGCTAGCTGTGAGCAGTGAACTGAGCAGCAAATTTCACTCATCACTGTCCCCAGAAGTACTCTGAGCAGAGCTGCATGTACTGGAGCACTGGGAGCTACCTGCTGTTATTAGTCATGAGCAGGTTTACCACAAGTCTGCTTCAGGGAGCTGATGTTTATCTTCCTTCTGATCTTCCAGTATGGCTGGCCAGTCTGAAATAGCAACAGTTTCTCACCAAGTAGATTCCTTGCATATCTTTCAGTTTATGAATACACTATGTTCAGAATATATACTATGTTCAGAATATACACAAAGAGGAGGAAAGAGCTGAACTGTTCTGTTTTCCTTTCTGTTTTCCAGCTGTTCCAGGGACTCCTCAATACGTGGATGAACAGTTCCTATCCCGCCTCTTCCTGTTTGTGGCTCTGGTGATAATGTTCTGGCTGTTGATTGCGTAATTTTTTTCCATTATTCTGTATATTCATGGCCAACAAGGCACCTGAAACAGTTACAAACTGCATCCCCATCCCATTTTAAATCTCTTGGTGTCTGGTTCCGTAGCTAACTATGGGCTTCAGGAATTGGTGGTACTACAGGACAATGAGGAATCCCACATTTTGCACCAGAGTTGGAAATTAAACACTGGTTAAACAGCATTATTTCAGCTCAGCTGTCATGTACAACAGGTTACTGCCACAAACCACGGGCCTAGCTTTGAGCTCCACTCCTAAAAGGAGTGCTGCTTTGAAATCCTGTGCCAATCAGTGACACCAGGTTTATGTGAAAGACAGTTGCCCCAGGGTAGACTGGGCAGGTAAGGAAACCTCTGCAGTGCGACCAGTATCTCATGCTTGGATCTGCCTGAGCTGTGGATGTTATTTAATGTCTTCACATCAACATCCAGCCTTCTTCAGGAAATCACCTGCAGCACTGCTAAGACTCTTTGGGCACAGCACGTGATGCAAATAGAACCAGGCTTGGAACCTGGTTTCTTTTCTCACTGTTACTTCCCATTGTGATGGGAAACCCTTTCTGAAGAGGTTCTGGTGGCTGTTAGAAGAAGGGATACAAATTTATGCTGCAATTTCTTAAAGCCTGAATTTGCTGGAGCCAGACACTGGAAGATTCTCTCATCGTGGAGCCGGGTGGGGTTGCCGAACAGTCCAAGGAACTGCCTCACCCAGCCCAGTTCCTCACTGACAAAACAGTGTTGTCTTCCTTGGTTCTGCGCAGCAGCCTGTGGCTGCACTCTTGGATAATCCCCTCGCAACCCTGTCACTGTAGCTACGTTTATTCTTCCCAAGTCTTTGAGACTTTCTACTCAAGGTTGTGTACTCCAAATAAAATCCTATAACAGATCTGAGATCAGCGTGTTTGGGGAGAGGAACAAAAGGCATCTTTATGTGAGTTTTGAGGTTAAACTTGTCATAATGTAAAATCAGACAAGAGGAAGAACGAGATCCTGCCTTTGCTTGCACATGCCACAGTAGAGAACATTTGGAAGAGCTTTTCTCTACAGGTGTGTACAGCTGCTCCATGCCACAGGAGAATGGCTGTACCGCACGAGTCTCTGCAGTACCTACCAAAGAAACTAACCTGAAGTGCTGGAGGAGACCACAACTATTTACGTGCTGAGGGGAAAATACTTCAGAAGGTGAGCACTTGGTAGCTGTTTTGGAATCTTGTTGGGGACACAGCTTTAGGGACTGCTCCCAGTGTATTTGTGTAGATTCTTTCAGAACAGCAGGTAGGAGAGATTCCCTGGCAAGATGAACAGCTTTCTTATTCCTCTGAAAAATGTCAATTTTTTTTCTCTTATTATTAGGTTGTTTTGATTCAGATTGCTCATAGTCATAATTATTTCCTGCAGGATGACTATTGTGACATTCCTGGCAATAGACAGCCAACTGACAGAACAAGCCAACTCATAGAAACTTTGTTTTAATCGCTAGGGTTTTTCTAGTGGATGGATGAGGTTCCTCGTCAGGACCCCTTAATTGTTGTAGAAGCTTATTTATGTCATTATAAACTGTTCACTTTTAGTATTGAGACACAGGATGTCTGCAGTTTAACTTGCCTACCTCTGGAATTCCATCCGGCAAGTGGAATGTTGCAAAGCCTCAGCGGTGTTTTGCCACATCTTGTCGAATTCATACCTGGCTGATAGGCCGGCAGCATGCACTGCTCAGCTATAAGCAGTTGAAGCAGCGCCTCGGCTTCGGTGGTGCGGCACTCTTGAGAAGTTTCACTGCTTGTGCATAGGGCTCTTTTCGAGTGCGGAACTTGGTAACGGGGACCCTTTCGAGGAGAAAGGCTGGGCTGTTGCTGGCCGGCGGTAGTACAGAGCCGCGGCTTTGACCGCCTTTCCTGAGCAGGCAGCTCCCCCTGCTGATGAAAAGGGGAAGTTCATGTGACAGTGAAGGATGGTTTTCCTTTTTGTATTGAGGTACGATGTTAACGGCAGAGAATGGCCGGGGAGGAGCAGCCCCTTAAAGCCTTTCTCCGAGAGAGTGGACAGAAAAGCGACTGTAACAGGTTCAAGCGGTACTGAAACTGATTTAACTAACACAGAACTTCAATGGGTGGAAAAAACCCCCAAACCATTAGTGAGAGACGCAATGGATTTCGACAGAGGTGGCTACAGAAATATGACTAACTAAGAGTCTTTATTTTCTGGCAATCCAATAATGAAATAGTCTGAAAGTGTTAACGCTTTTGTTCCTACCCTTTCCCTGGTGTGCTTTTTGTATTGTACCACTTCCCCTCTCGTACTCAGACTGCACACAGCCCGTAATGGCTCGTTTAGTGCATTACCATTACTGTTCACTAATTTTCACTGTTGTGAAAGTGATTTAGAATTAAAAAATGGTTTTACATTGACCGTACTGCGCCGCCGTTCCTTTGTGCTTTGCGGACGGACTGCGGTGAGGCGCTGCCCTCATCCCTACCTCGCAGACGGGGAGTGGCAGAGCCCGTTGCTGGTCCTTGCCTCAGGAAGCGGGAAGGCTGGGGGCTCACTTCTCTCTAACCGGGGCAACGGGGCTGTTCTACCGGCGGCAGCAGTACGGAGGGGGCCGCGCCGAGCCCGGTCCGGGTGTAGGCCCCGCAGGGCGGCCCAGCCACAGGAGCTGCCGCGCCCCCGCGTCCACCGCCCTCCACGGCACGTGGTGGGAGGGGCCCGGGTGGGCGGCCGCGCTGTCATTGGTTCTCGCCGCGGATGAGGTAGGACGGTCAGCGCCGGAGTAGCGTGGGGATTGGCCTGTGGCCG